>JAFFZH010015711.1:37230-150617 GCA_018420115.1 Euura saliciscinereae | reverse complement strand
CGACCCATGTGAGTGAATATCTGCCCCCCGATCCTACATCGTACTTGTAGGACCCTCTGCTGTCGCGCAATATCGTCGAGGGGTGGATATTTCATAATTTCGGTACGATTTTAGTAACAAGTAAATCGATTTATTTGACTTCATGTACTTGGCGTAAGAAAAATTTCGCTCAATTTGACATTTCATAGATTCATTATATACTTCAATTTGATTCAATTATATACATCGTTATATACAGTCTTGAACAAACAATTTTCATACTATTAGAAACACTGGAAAAAAATATTCTATTAGCAAGTAAATAGATTTACTTGACTCAATGTACTTGGTGTAAGAAAGATTTCGCTCAATTTGACATTTCACAGATTCATTACATGGTTTAAAAAAATTTAAATATACTTTATTTGATCCTAGTACACATTTATATTTTTGAAGTGAAACTTTTCGCACTAGTGCTTTACTTTTTGCACTATAGGACAATTATTTATTTTTCACTTCGCTGGCTTCTGATATTAGCATGGAAAGCTGAAACATATTTAACGTTGTGAAACTCTGTGTGTCACTGATGTTTGACGATTGTTAATTCATGTTCGATCGGTAATAATTCGATTGTCTGATCGTATATGTCGCGGTAGTAGCAGTTTGATCAAAAGAAACACGTGTCATTGCATTCAGTCTGCTGTCTTTGCTAATTTCATATATCCATTCGATCGATGGTGGCTTCTTTGCATTTGCAGAATTGCAATATCGACAATGGATCGATGATATCGATGTATGGATCAGATAAAAAAAAATTCAATGGTCCCCCTGGGTCTCGTGATTGTAAAAATATGTATGTACTACGTTGTCTATGTTCCAGATTTAAAATACCTGAATATTAATCGTTCGTTTCTTAGTCTCGCTGGCTGTTACAAAATCTCATGTGACATTTCGTTATCTGTTCTTTTCTACGCGCTCGGGTATATATACAGTGTTACCTTTTTATCAAGGTATGTGCACTGTTCGTTACGAAATATATTTTTCAACCGGCATAAACCGAACCCGCTAACACTGTACATACATTGGTGTAGTACAATAATAGGAGCAGTTCATAAATCAATCTGTACAATACACTTCCACACTTTTGAGGTTCACAATACCTGCCAGAAAAAAAACATATATACACACAATGAAGCCGTAGAAACCGCTAAATGGGCTCCCGATAACAATTAAACGATATTTATTCGATCTGCGTACTCAAATTGATCAGCGATACCTATTCACTCTGTGACGTAACGCCCCGAAAAAATTAATCCGATCAATAAAAATTGAGCTACCAGTGTTCGAGGTGTACAAGATACAGAAATCGTTACATCGGTACGATGTGTGTATACACACACGCAAAGAGGATGTTAAACGTGACGGAGAGAAGGCTACGGTCCTTGACATAATTACGCTAGTGGGTGGACCGGATAAAGTTTTGACCGGTCTTTAATTTTTTTATTCTTCCACCGTTAAGGGGGTACATACACCTCAAATTGTAAAAAAAAGGCATTTTTTCATATTTTGGAATCTTTTGAGAACATATTTTTTTTTGTCCACGATGCACGAAATAAAATCTATCGGTGGATTGATTCAACTTTTTCTGATCTCAAACTATTCAGTAAAGATTCCTTTTCAAAATAACTAGAGAACTTCTTGATCCGATCAAAACTGCATCAGATATTCATCATTTTCTAGAATAAAATAGCGTTTTTCTGTTTTCATACGTTACTTTTCGTGATAACTCGAGTAAAAAATAAAGTTATGAAAAAGTTTTCTGTTCATATTGAAAAGGCCTCTTTACTGAACGGTTTGAGACCCGAAAAACAAAAATCGGTCCACCGGTAGATTTTATTTCGTGCATCATAGACAGAAAAAAAATCTTTCTAAAATCATGTGAAAACCATTAAAAAGTCTCAAAAATGACTTTCGAAATTTTAAGGTCTGCTCTCGATCTATCAGCTATCGATCATATTCTCGTTGCATTCAATGATCAATGATTAACGATCAGAGGTACAGGTTCGAAGATCTGCGGAGCGATGACTGTACAGGTATACTGTGGCATAATTTAATCTCCCCCTCTGTCTGTCGGCTCGCGGATCGAATGAGAGTGAGGCTGTATTTTATAGGATCGAGAAAATGAGCCGGAATCAGGTCACTCGATCGAGTTACGGGGGCCCCCGGATCTTTCGGAGCGTAATCTCCTTATCCGAAGAGTTTGATAACGAGTCAAACGCGCGTGATGATGATGACCACGCGGAATCTGGAAGGGGACGGATAATTAATTGAACGAATCTAGACAATAGTTTGTCCGCTGTTATCGGTAAGATGTGTGGGCGTGTCCGACTGTGTAACACCGGGACCTGGGCTCAAAGTGTATCACATTGATTTTGCGGATCCGTTTTGAACATGTCGAACGGTTTATTGGAGCATGGACCACTCTATTATAGTTTTATCGCCGGATCTAAAGCGCGTTGGGAACTTGTACACTCGTATCTCCGGTTATCGTGTCTAATAGTGATCGATTCTCGCATTGATTCATCTGTGCGAGAGAGAAGCGTTGTTATTTCATTTTTTTTTCATTCACAATTTTTTCTATGCATAATCGAAGGACGATAACGAAATCGTTGTTACGGTTATACTTATTGAAGCGAGAGAAATATGAATCATCGAAGACGTCATCCAATGGTTTCATCGATACTGATCCTTGAAATTTATGGATTTTTTTCTTCTGTCGGATTTTTTTTTCTCACAAATGATTTTCACCATTCTTTAGTACAATGCTTGATATACAATTAGTATTTTTTTAGAGACGAATTAATGAAAACTGGAAGAATAGTTTCGAGAACAACGCTGACATTCTTCTAGTTTTTTAATAATTCGAATTGTATTGAACTAAACAATGGTAAAAATTCGGAAAAGAAATTAAAAATTCATGCTCAACTCTTCGTACATAGACGTAGAACAATTACATTTTAATAGGAGCAACAAAAACTAATTAATTAAACATAAGTATATTTACAGTACGATTACTCGGTGTCCGGCCGGCGTTATAACTCTGTTTCTTTATTAAAATATACCTAGTATACATATACATATATACACTGAATACAACGATGATAACGAGATTATTGAGGTAGGTAATGACCCACCGTTACTTTTTCTTTCCTGGATCAACGAATCTGATCGTGTAGAGTGGGAGTGAGTATATAGTAATTATTAACAACGGATAGTGATCGTTGATAGAGATTAAGGATATACGGAAACATACTTATACGTACTCGAGTAAACTCGATTTTCTGTTACATACATAGATAAAAGATCTTCAATCAAAGTGAAATAAACTGTCTATACACTAAGATTAATATTTGTTTCATCATTGTTCGATAATATTATACGATGAAACGTATCAATTATTGTTCCATGCTCAACGTTCCCAATGTCAGCCTGATGCGATCAAAACCTTTATCAATGATGTAATTGTTATTCATAATTGAACCAGAATCCTTGATGAAAAAGAAGATGATATTCAATATGAATATCAATGAAAACAAATAGCATGAACTATACGACATTATTATCATGATTTCTTAGAATTCATGCCATTTTTTCTTCCTTTTTGCGTGAAACTAAAATATTTATGCATCCATTTGTTCGTCAATGCATGTAGAATCTCTTTTTTCGGATTTAGTCCCGTGGCTGAGGTACCTTATCGGAGATATCCAAGTGTCGGTAAAAATCGAGTACAGCACCCCCTTAAGATCGTCGGTAACGTAGAACGTCGCTTATCCGAGCGACACTTCCGAAGATAAGTATCGACCGCGATCTTGATTACCGACTGTCGGCAAGTTGCCGGCGGCGCAGCTTCATTATCGACGGAGTAAATCATCGTAAAGATACAGGAAATACCAATGTATGAGAATGAATAATTATTTTTTCTTACGATATAATTTATTATAAGTTTATTGAAAGTCATGCGCGCGAGTTACGCTAATATACAAAAATATTAGGTCCTATCTCAATGATTATTCGACGTACTGTACAGAAAATTAGCTTTTAATTGATATAATAATAAGTATTCCGTATTATAATTTATCACTAATTCCACTAAATTGGAGAATAATTGATAAAACGATTTGAAATAATTCCCACGAATTTAAAAAAAAAAAAAAAAAGCTAAAAAATTATCAGCTGTTGTTATTCAAATAAAGAGAATTGAATATATTATCTGAGACTATATGAATCTTGACGATCATCTAAAGACGGTGAAAAAAAAAAAAAATTCCACACGACTCTGATTTTGAAATCACGCGGAAATTGTTTGAATCAAAGTGGATCATGCGCGTTGGATACTATCCTCGTTGCACAGTCGGGTGCAGGGTACAAGAAACTAGATTGTTTCAGTTCTCTGGTGGCCGGTTTGAGAGGAACTGCCACGAGAGTGTCTGTCAATCCATTTGCGCTTGCGCAGAAACTGATACGAATAAAATAAAACTCGGAGTACTTTATAGTGACGAAACCGAAACACCTTGTAGCAGAAAAAAAAGAAGAAAAAGAAGAAGAAGGTCAACGATAATGTCTTATTGCGTACGAGTATTTAAAGCCCAGGTAGGCAATATTTAGACAAAAGAACAAAAAAAATTGTCATCTTCATTCATTACGATGAATAAAACATGGCTCAATTAATGTATAAATTATAGCCTTTACTTTAAATAATCTTAATTCAACCAGCGAGAATTTCTTCCCTGTTTCAACGCCTCTTGTATAAGCGGCCCTCCTTCAGAGGTCAACCGCAGACTCGTCGTATAGTCGAGTTACGAAAAACAATTGACTCTCGATGATCCCAAGAGTCCAGACGGAAAAAATTACGATAGCAGAATGCGAATGCAATTTTTATTTGCAACACATGAGTCGGATAAAAATCGAATTATTCTCTACATTTACGCAACACAATCTATTGAGCCATAAATTTCATCTTATCTTTTACGCTGGAAATATAATCTTCGCAGATTTTATCCAAGATCGAGATAAAGATTGATGAAAAACTTTTCTAATTTATTATCCGGTTGTGTAGTAGAGTAGGTGCAGTGAAAATCGATAAGATTCACGTTCAATAATCGGGTAATATGAGAACTGAAATAACTTTTCTGTACACGAAAATAGAAGAAAGACGAAATTTCAGTTACGTAATCATCGTATCGATCGTCGCACCTGAACATTTATAGGTTATGTCGTTAAAGAAAATTTAAAATTAATTCCCACGTCGATAATTCTCCTACCATTCACGCAATCAAATCAGATCTCGTTATCTCGAAGGGAATTCTGATCATTTTTTTTTTCTAGCGGGTCGCTGGCTTCGCAGCTGACATCCAGCAAAGATGTTTCAGCGCGAGTCCGTTGAGCTTCGCCGCGGCGAAGGTGGCGTTGTCCAAATTCGATCAGACGACTTACCTCCCTTACGACAGGCTAGAGGAGAATATCAAGATCGTGAAGAAGCGGTGAGACCTCGATATCTTCAGTAAAGAGAAAAGGACTCACTTTTTCCAAGATTTGATCACTTTTCCGGTCACAATTCAGTTTCGCACTGTCAAAATATCATTTTTTTCCTCATTAATCACTTTTTGGAGTAAAAAAGTCACTTTTATCGCTCATTTTCGGCTCCTTTATCGCTACCAGCCCTGCGAGTCGTTTCTTTTTTATTATTATTCTTAACTTCATGAGGAATGGATCGAATTTTTTTAGATTGAATCGACCGCTGACTCTCTCCGAGAAGGTGCTTTACTCTCATCTTGACGAACCTAAGACTCAGGATATCGAACGTGGAACGAGTTACCTGAGGTTGAGACCGGATCGTGTCGCTATGCAAGACGCGACAGCGCAGATGGCTATGCTTCAGTTCATCAGCTCTGGTGAATTTAATTTTGGATTCGGAGCGACGAGGGGGATTCGAAATACGAAGATCGACGATTTCGGGGCCTCTGGCCTCTTTAGAGAGTCAGAAACCTTGAATTTGGTGCAGATTTGTCATATCTAGGGATTCAAATTCGATATTTTTGAATCTAAAGATATTATGAACCATATTTAGGGATAAATTCAGAATCTTGAAACAAAGAACAATTTTTCATCAAAAATGAGACTCAATCTTTCTTTCAAGGAGTTTTGAACTTCAAGCCTGTAGTTTTTTTAGTTTTTTTATACAAATTCATACATTTTTTGGTATAAACTTCAAATATAGAAATATCTTGGAATTAATATAATTTTTTTTTCTTGCTGAATTAATTTTCACGATTTTTTGAAGAAATTTTTATCAAAGAAGAGTCTAACTCATAGCTTAATATTTGTGATTCTGATGAATGTGAACTTCAAGAGATGAAAATTGACGAAATTTCATTGAAACCGACGAATATCGAAAAATTGGGGATCAAAGTTTCCCTAAGAGCTATAAATCCGAACTTTATAGTCTAAGGGATGAATTAATTGGTTTTTTAAATATGAACAGCAGGAATCGTTGAAAAGAAAAGCGAAAATCCATCGATTTCGAAGAATATTCATTATATTCAGGACTCAAAGTTTGTAAAAATGATTTGAACTCAATGTCTGCAGTTTATGAGGACAATTTTATTTTTTTCACGATTGTGAAATTGAAAAATCGTAAAAACAAGCAACAAACAATTTATAATTTCGATGAATTGCCACTAAAATTTATTCTAAAGGACGAACTCTGATGAAAAATCAAGGCTGTAAAAATCTATACCGTATTCAAAGACTAATCTATTCATTTAATGGATTGTTTTTCGATTTTTGTGAATAATTATCGAGAAAGAAGCTCAAACTGGTCCAAAAATCTTCGAAATTAGGAAAAATCCGAAGATGCTAGAGTCTGAAACGACTTTTTATTATTTTCCAGGTGTACTAAATTTTCTCTACGCAGATATAATCGATTTCTACCAGATTCTGACCTCTATTCATCTCTTCAGGTCTTCCAAAGGTTGCCGTTCCGTCCACGATCCACTGCGATCACTTGATCGAGGCTCAAATAAGCGGGGACAAAGATCTGGCCAGAGCAAAGGACGTGAACAAGGAGGTATACAACTTCCTCAAGACAGCCGGAGCCAAGTACGGCGTCGGATTCTGGAACCCCGGATCCGGCATCATCCATCAAATAATTCTCGAGAACTACGCCTTCCCCGGACTCCTCATGATCGGCACAGACTCCCACACCCCGAACGGAGGAGGCTTGGGAGGACTCTGCATCGGAGTCGGAGGCGCAGACGCTGTCGACGTCATGGCAAACATTCCCTGGGAGCTCAAGTGCCCCAAAGTCATCGGGGTCAAGCTCACCGGCGAACTGAAGGGCTGGACGAGCCCCAAGGACATCATCCTGAAGGTCGAGCTTCGCTCCTTCCTTTGGAAAAGGAGAATCGTTCAATTTTTCAAGGAATAAACGTTTTAATTCGAGTTTCTTCCAGGTCGCAGGCATCCTGACGGTCAAGGGAGGCACCGGGGCTATCGTCGAGTACTTTGGACCGGGTGTGGACAGCATCAGCTGCACCGGAATGGCTACCATCTGTAACATGGGTGCTGAGATCGGAGCAACGACCTCGGTCTTCCCTTACAACGGACGCATGAAGGACTACCTCAAGGCGACGGAGCGCGGAGATATCGCGGCTTCTGCCGATCAGTACAAGGAGAGCCTTCTCACTGCTGATGCGAACGCGAAATACGATCAGATTGTTGAATTGGATCTGTCCACTCTGGAACCCCATGTAAACGGACCGTTCACACCCGATCTTGCTCATCCGATCTCTAAATTGGGTAAGATCGAGGTCTTTGGGTAGATTTCGATCAGAAATTGATTCAATTTGGGTAGCGAAATGAAGAATATTGAAAAATCGATAAAAAATCGATAACTAAACTAAATTAACGATAATTACTCAAATTATCGTCGATATTGGTTCGAATTGGCAGAGGATATAAAAAATGGACTGAAAGTATTTCGAATATCGAATTGAATTTGAATTAAATTATCATCGGGGATAATTTAGAATACAAAAAATTGAAATTTGAGGAATTTGAAGCAAGTTATAAGTTGAATGGAAACAGAATTGATAACAAACCAAGTTATGAATGAAATATTTCGAATGAACAAAAAAAATTCGAATTCTTTAATCATCGAGAATTATTGAAAACGAGAATCCAATTGATTAAATTGAGGCAAATCACCTGAAATCTTTTTCAACTGATCATCATTTAATTGGAGAAGAATGATTGGTCACTAAAATCTTTTTATTATTCCCTCAAAAGCTAAAAACTAATATTAAAAAAAAAAAAATGATTGGCGATTCTAAGCTTTCTTTCCAATAACTTTTTTTATTCTCGAGTTCCAAGAACACTCATCTGATTACAGCGTGATTGATGTTGAGGCTCGTGATTCCGCGTGTTATCTCCAACTACGAGCGTGATAATGAAATTCCATAGTTTGTTTACCCGCTTTGTCTCTAACAATGTAATATTTCTTTCATATTTACCGTCTGTCTGTGTCAGGCGAGAACGCAAAGAAGGCTGGGTGGCCGAACGAAGTCAAGGTCGGTCTCATCGGATCCTGCACCAACAGCTCCTACGAAGACATGGGTCGCTGCGCCAACATCGCTAAACAGGCGATGAAGCACGGAATCAAGTCGAAATCCATCTTCAACGTGACTCCCGGATCCGAACAGATCCGCGCCACCATCGAGAGGGACGGAATTGTAATTTACAGTCTTGATCAGATCCTAGAGTCCCTCGACGATGAATAATCCCGCTATTCTAATTTCAGGCTCAAACTCTGAGAGAATTCGGAGGCGTAGTTCTGGCAAATGCCTGCGGTCCTTGCATCGGCCAGTGGGATCGTCAGGACATAAAGAAGGGAGACAAGAACACGATCGTAACGTCCTACAACAGGAATTTCACCGCGCGTAACGACGCCAATCCCGCGACTCACGCTTTCGTAACGAGTCCCGAGCTCGTTACGGCGCTCTCGATAGCCGGACGTCTCGACTTCAACCCGGTTACAGACAAGCTCAAGGGAGCCGACGGCAAGGAGTTCATGCTCGACGATCCGTTCGGCGACGAACTTCCGAGCCGTGGATTCGACGCGGGAGAAGAGACCTACGACCATCCTCCAAAAGACGGAAGCGGAGTCAAGGTCGACGTCGACCCTAAGTCTCAGAGGCTTCAGCTGCTCGATCCCTTCGACAAATGGGACGGAAAAGACCTCACGGAACTCGCGGTGCTCATAAAGGCGAAGGGAAAATGCACAACGGACCATATCTCCGCGGCTGGACCCTGGCTGAAGTACCGCGGCCACTTGGACAACATTTCTAACAACATGTTCATCGGGTATTTTGGACATTCGATCATTTCGAAGACCTTGAGTTGATTTTTGATCGTTTTATCCCACAGGGCAGTGAACGCTGAGAACGGCGAGGTGAACAAGATCAAGAACCAGTTGACCGGCGAGTGGGGATCCGTTCCGGACGTCGCTCGTCACTACAAGAAGAACGGACTGAGATGGGTGACCGTTGGCGACGAGAACTACGGAGAGGGTTCATCCAGGGAGCACGCAGCCCTTGAGCCTAGACATCTGGGTGGACGGGCGATAATCGTCAAGAGTTTTGCTCGTATCCACGAAACTAATCTCAAGAAGCAGGGCATGCTTCCGTTGACCTTCGCCAACGCCAGCGATTACGACAAAATTGAACCGACCGACAGAATCAACATTCTTGGACTGAAGGACTTGGCTCCTGGAAAGGTGACGTTGATTCGACTAGACGATGAATGAGCTTCATGAACTTCTGGTTGATAATTTTACTGTTTTTTCAGCCTTTGAAAGCCGAGATCAAGCACAAAGACGGCAAGGTGGACACGATCACCTTGAACCACACGTTTAACGAGCAGCAAATCGGTTGGTTCAAAGCAGGATCTGCGTTGAACCGTATGAAGGAGGTCGCCCTTGGAAAGTAGAGAGGAGGAAAATGAAATATAGAAAACCAAATAAAGAGGAGAAGAAAAAAAAACAGAAAGAAGACAAGAAAAAAAAATAGTAAAAAAGATAAACGATGAGTAACAGAGTTGAGATCAATGCCAAAAAGGAATAAAAACAAAATCGTGAAGAGATGTAGCAACTGTTGTAATCTTGAATTTTAGAAATTTCAAAAGTTTGAGGAAAGGTTCATAAATAGCGTAACGGGAACTATTTTTTTTTTTTTTTAATTGCCGTTGATTATTGATACTTAGGAAAACGTCACAATGCAAGTATTCAATCGAGTAGATTGAAGAAAAAAAAAAACAAGCTGATATTAGTCAGAATAAAATCATGCGATGCTAGAGATTTATTTTATAATTTGTTGTTTCGTTTTTTTTTTCGAATCGTGCATGGGGCTTTTAATAAAATCAATTTCGTATAAATTTCTTGAGTATGTGCATCGTACAATAAAAAAAACATCGAACAATCTCATATTAAACGCGTATTGAAAATTGAAAAACAATAATTCGGATACAAATCGAGTTTGAAAAAAAAAAATCTAATTAATCATTTTCATCATGTAACAAAAAAGTGGGGAAGTTTAGTCAAAAAATTAGGCGCGCCATTATTTAATTAATTCTGAACGATTGTGAGAGAAGGAAAGAAAAAAAAATGATTGTTAACGGTTTTATAAAAAAGAAGATCGTAAAAAAGCAAAAAATGAGAAAAAAGAAAAAATGGCCCGTTAGTACATTATTAGTTGTTATACATATTGTATTAGTATATTATTTACTCGGTAAAAAAATCATCCTGTATATATATTATTATTATTAAATCAAATTATACGAGAATTGACATTTTTACAATTTATTGTCATTCGTCGATAATAATAAAGTTATACAAGTAGTTACAAATCAAAATTTTTTTTCTTATCATCTATTCATTCATTATGCCCTTAACATTTAATTAAAATACAAACAATTAATAATTCAATCATACCTGAATAAATTTACTCATTTTTATTACACTCTACGTTTTTTTTCTATCCGAAAAATTCACTTTTTTCAAAACTGTGTAAATTTGTGAAAAATGAAGATTAGGCGAATTACTGAAAACAAATTTCGAAACATAAATTTCAAACTCCAAAATATTTTTTTTAATCATTAGCTTATACCTTAATGATTTTGCAAAGTTACACAGCATTGAAAAAAATATAATTTTTCAGAAAAAAAAAAAAACGGGTGGCCAGGTAATTTTTTGGGGACTTTTATTTATAACAAAAATTTTACATACAATTTCAAATACTCAGTACTTCGAATTTTCTTTTTCTATTTATTCGTGAAAATATATGAAATATTTAAATAACAGAAAAAAAAATTAAAAATTCATAAAAAAAAAATTAAAAACTACAGAACCTGCATTTATTTAAAAAATATTCAGTGGAATGAAATCAATGAAATGACGGTTCATGAGTATGAGGGAACTTGGCTCCATATGCCACATGGTGAACATCGTCATGGCAACGCTTAGGGGCATGTTTCAAAACACTGTATCCACGGTGCAAGAAGCGCGTATATCATATCCTTATCGTTAGATTTTTTATTCAGGCTCCGATAGAGTAATCATCACTTCGCCATGTCGGCAGACGGCGAATTTTTCATATCGGTAACCGGTTCCATCGAGTTTGCTAATTTTTATGACATCGACAACGTTTATTGCAAGTATGGATACCACTTCGGACCCGATTGGACCGTTGTCAGAGTATGTATATCGACGTATTTGATATTGAAGTAGAATTGAAAAAATCAACATGAAAAAAAAGAAGGAGAAGAGTGATTATATAAATATTTAAAAATTCTTTTATATCGTAATTCTTCATTTAATTCATGGCGATAAATGTAAGATAATTGCAACATACAAAAATTAATTGCCGACTGACAATGAGATATCGGTGGTTGTGTATATACCTAATTCGAATTAAAAAAGTGATAACACCGAAGATTCGAGATACTATAAAAAGTTTTCTAAAATTTCGCTTTTTTCGAACATTTTGGGATTTTTCTCGCACCTCTGGAACTCTTACAATTAGTCAGCTCTGCACACGGATTTACAGATCAAAGATTCGACCTACTCAAATTGTTGTTTTTGCAAAATTTCGACTTTTTTCGACCATTTCTCATTTTGCGATCTTCGAAACCTCTGGAATTCGGAGTAAAATCGACCGCATGAGTCCAATTATTTATGATAATACATTTCTGCATCGTTATACGTACAACTATTTCGAAAAATCAATCACAGATCGTCAAGTGAGTCTATTGAACTTGTTTTTTTTTCGTTTCCTCATTTTTTACAGATTTCTATAAAATATCATTGTCACATATATTTTTTTATTTCGATTAAATATCGACCGAACGACGTCATAATATCAGATTCTCGGCACGCGAATTTTAAGGCACGTAAGAATTATTTATTGACGGTTTATTCGGTTCGAAATATTTTCTGAGATTTAGTACGGAAAACCTTATTTTTCTCATTTTATCGCAAATTCAAACGCCTATAGATATGATATCGTATCGCATAATCATAAAAAAAAATGTTCACGTTCAATTTATTCTGTAGGTGTAATAATTTGATATTCAAATCTTCGTTCCCTTACGATATCGTAGAGATAAAGATACGTGTAACCATAAAATTCGATTTACTTCTTATCATCGTCGAACATTATTTTGAGTTCAAGAATTTGAATAAGACATAAAATAAAACGTCACGAAAAACTATATCGCGTGTCCAGTGGTATAAGGTCGTATCTACCAAAAAGTTGATTTTCGTGGTAAAAGGTCGTATATTTTTTCTGTCCCTTGCTATCCGCTATTATAGTGCTAAAAATGCATAAATCTATGAAAATTAGCCGAAAGAAAAAATAAAGGTGGAAGGTCGTAAGTATAAATCAAGTTTCGGACGAAATTCGAAAATTTTAAAAAATTAACAATATGAGGTCGCATCGATTTTTTTTGTACTTTTTCTACTTGTTTTTTACAAAACCTCTAAAAACCTCTGAAACGTATAGATAAATCAAATTTCGGACCAAATTCGAAAATTTTTAATTTTCAAAAAAAAAAAAAAAAAAAAAAAAATTAACAAACTAGAGGTATGAGGTCGCATCGAAATTTTTTTCTACTTTTTCTACTCTTTTTTTACAAAACCTCTAAAAACCTCTGAAACGCATAGATAAATCGAATTTCGGACAAAATTTCAAAATTTAATATTGATTCATTATTTTCGTGTTATTTTTAGTTTAATTTGTATACAAATGAAAAATTCCGTAATATGTATATAATCGAATATAAGCTCATATCAATTCGGCATAATTTTACTATACATTCATTTACTTATGGTAAATAACACAAGTACAACATAAAAAAAAATATGTCGGATACGACCTCATACCTTTTATACTTTGTCAAATTTTATTGTTAAAGAATAAAAATTTTGGAGTTTCGTCCGAAATTCAATTTATCCATGCGTTTCAGACGTTTTTAGAGGTTTTGTAAAAAAAACTTATATCATGAAAAAAAAACTTATATCATTAGTGAACACGATTTTTTTTTCTCAAGTGGAAATGAAAGGACGTAACCGCCCGTACAGCTACGACCTTTCACCGTTAGTCGATCAATTTCGCAATTTCATGTTTCTGAACGTATTTTCACATTCTCAGCGGAAATACGGAGAAAATAAAATTGATATGCCCTTTTACCTTTATGCATGGTAAAAAGTCGTATATTGGCGCATACGTCCTTTTACCATTGGACACGCGGTATAAAAAAACTCAAGGTGGATTTAAATGTCATAATTTCAACCATATATCCTTGCTGGATGTACATACATCCGATTCTGCGAATAATTTTTTCTCTGTGTTCCGGATTCGCCTGTGGCTAAAAAAGAATACATATACAGAGTGACCTACTAAAAATTGAATTTCAGTCTGAAGTTGGCTATGGAATCGAGAAATGAGCTTTTATACAGTTGGATTGGTCCAGAACTATATGTGACAGCTTTTTTCTCGATTCTATCCAATTTCAGACTGTTCAGACGCTGAGAATTCACCTTTTGTATCGGTATACGGAAATAAATATATTTTATTCCACGTGTGATATGAGAGCACCTTGAGCGATATGGTTGGGATAAAAATGAAATTTTTCGTTCCCTTTGTACATCAAAAATATATCAGTCACGTAACATGAAAAGAACGAATGTATAAATCGAATTGGAATGAATTCAAAAATAGGGATTTAACAGGCAATTTTTTCCGGGCCACAACCCCGAGGACCTGCTGTGAGTGAATTTTAAGAGCTTGAAAAAATACCGTGACGACTGAAAACCCGGACGTGGAAATTTCCTCATTTTATTTATTCACTCCTCTTCTTCTTTTCACACCGTGACAGATCAAGCAGATGAGGCTTATTTCGTTTCTACAAATTACCAGATAAATATACGTCCCTCATACAAAGCAGTCAATTTCCATTTCCGACAGGGGATCGAAGAGGGTCTTTCACAGATGAGTAAAAGAAGCTGCGATTCCAGGCAGCTGGCAGTGTGGAACTTTCCCTTAGATGTTGCCTTCAAAAGCATCAATCCTCACGGATGTGAGTAGAGAGAGGGATAAAAACAAAATTGGAACAATAGAGACCATTGTGCGCCGTTAAAAATATCCAGATATGAATATTCAAATATTGATAAAGTTGAATTTGATTATACAAAAAGTATATTGTTAATTGCTTCACATACATTTTTCCGAAATTTCATACAGAAATTTTTAAAAGTGACACGAAGAACAACAAAGACCGAGTTATGTAACAACTAATACAAGGAAACCAATTCTAGGGCCTCAATTGATTCTGTCAATATACGGATTGGACTTTTTTGGCCATGATGTCATACGAGGATACGGAATTTGTCACTTACCCATGACGACTGGCTCACACACGAAAAAGTAAGAGCCACCTGCATAACTTGACATCGACTTCAAATTTTGAAAATCGAAGTCGCGAGGATATATTGTGTAGATAAAGAGCCAATATTGGCACCCCTCTGCCTTTGCGATTTTAGGATAGCCGTTTACGTCCCTCAATCTTCTTCGATCCTGCAACAGTTTTTTGCCTGGTTTTCTGGGAGAAGACCGGAACTGATCGATCCAACGATTCTGGCAACCGGAGGTGGCAGAGAACGTAAGTATATTGTTACCTTGTCTTCTATAACACGAATCCTTCGTGTATCTTCATACAAACATTTTTTGTATACTTCGGAACAGGTTTGACGCTTTTTCAGCCTTCTTTTACCTCCTAGGCGTTGAAAGTAGCCTTATTTGTACTCTGCGCATGCGCAGTAGTGATAAAATCTCAAATTATCGGACTTTTCGGCCTAAATCTCAATTTATACACCGCTAAACATGCTTTTGTTGAGTGAACATGGCTTTGGCTCGTGTTGCAGGTTCACGCCCGGCGTTAAAAGACCGGGTTTACCTCCCTGATGCTCGATCTATGCTATTTTGTACTCCTTTTTTTGAATTTCTGTTGTTTACTCAGCGTCTGTTCCACTTCAAACTGCGTTATAACGAAACCGATACTCAGGGCTTCTACACGTGGCACTCTGCCTTTGCTATAAAAAGGGATCGCATAATAAGCGAGCTTTACGTTAAGTGAGAACATCACACTTCGGGTTTAAGTATACTTTATACTCACACATTTTCACCGAAATATCGCATCGTTTCTCTTTCAGGACTTCGCATAATCGTTACGACGGTTTATTTCAGATTCTTTGGGATGAATTTCATCCCCAAATGATAGCCTTTTTGTCATGAATAATTAAGGGGTTCATCTTTTCTGTTTTTTTTTTATCACAAGACCAAAAAAGTCCTGGTATAATATTTGCTTCACGATTTTTTTTTATTATTTTCGTCTCAATCGACGCGGTTTTTCTACATTCATCGACGCTTAATTAATTTTTGAATTACATATTTGGAGAGCAAAATTCTCAAAAATGAAATAAAATTGACGATATCTCGATACCGGATCAACAGAGTTTCATTAAAATTAGTAAATGAAGGTTTTTTTGGGTTGCCGATAACGCATCTAGTTTCAGATTGCCAAAATTTATAGCGGGGAAAAATAAAAAATCCAAAAAACTCGTCTGATTCAAATGAAAAAAAATTCTATTTCTTCAAATTCAAATTCAAATTGGATATAATAATATTTTTTTTTTTCCAGTGACGAGGATGATGTCCCAAGGAACGGTGACGGTGAGGTTCAACGTATCGATGAAAGATTTCTTCAAGCTCGGATACAGCAACGGACAACAGGATAGATAAAAATGAAAAGAAAGAATAATGATAAGCGTAAGATTTATTGCCAAAATCGCCCGACACCATATGATAAACACAATAAATAATTTATGACGTTGCCTTGATCCGCATATACGATCAATATAAGAATATTGTATATACACACACGTTGTTACGGATTCGGACTAATACGCCTTTTTTTCTTCATCATTTCCGGACATATATGTAACCATAAAAATACTGTGACGACGATTCCGCTGATCCGATTATACAATAATTACAAAAGTTCTTAACTATTTATGGTTCATTCATAGCCCCATAAAAAAGTTACCCGAGGAACACCAGAAACACAATCACCGAGGTGATTCGCCTCGCAGTGATTAATTAATTAATTAAATAAACAATAAATAATAATGAGGCAACGCGGTTCCTCGGCCTGTTCGTCAGATCTAGTTTTAAGTCTCCTATGTACCTCGTTGTTATTTTCGCTATTGATGTACAGGAAGACGTTGATGGACTGAAACACAAGAAAATTAAAATGAGAACAACGAATATGATAATAAACACGAATTCAGGGGCTGAAGGGGTGGAAATGGATTTTAATTACTCTCCACGTTCTTTTGTGTGTCGCGAAAACCTTCGTCGGTGACAGCTGTCAACCTCAAGAGGCGGCTAATTGAGGGTTAATTAAACGATCCTCCCCATTCAGCATCCCTCAGAGCCTAGATTCTGACTGGACCGGATATTCTTTCAACGAAACGTCCGCCCGCGCGAATTTATCGGCTCTGTCGTCATTCTGAGATCATTTATTCCAAAATAATACCGACAAGGCTTACTCGACATTTTCAAACTACGATGTGGACCGGATATCAATCTTTCTCCCTCTCTCTACACTGGGGTTGACGTGATTTTTCATCGCTATTTTTACAATAAAAGTCCTGTCACGTCATGTAGACGTCGAAATCGATACAGCGAAAAAAGGAAAAGAGTATCGATTCTAATTCGAGTCTTCTGCAATCGCCGGACTGAAACCGAACCGCGTGTTCCGTACCGGATGGGAGGCAAAGACGGGGGCAAACTTTGAGGGAGGATCGAATTTCCCTGCCAAATGGACCGGGGCTATCATATCAGACACGGAGTGGAAATAAACGATCTACTTGCCGTCTCGAATCGATGCGGGGTCGCTCGATCGACTCCCCCTCAACCCTTGCAGGAAATTGAATTCTAAAGACACGTGTGAACGCCGTTGTAGAGTGGGACGTCATTCGAATATATTTCTGATACCTTACAGGCACTTTGACTGTTATAACGAAAATCCAATTTTTTTTATTAAAATTAGTAAAAAGCAAAAAGCGAGGGGGAGGATATCGGGAAATTTTACTCTAGTTGCGAATATCTGAGACGTTAAACTTAAAAAAAATGTCAAAACCACCGAAAGTACTTTTTGAGACTTTTTAATGATTTTCACATGATTTTAGAAATAATTGTTCTTCTGTCTATGATGCACTAAATAAAATCTACCGGTGGACCGATTTCAGTTTTTCGGGTCTCAAACCGTTCGGTAAAGAGGCCTTTTCAATATGAACAGATAACTTTTTCATAACTTAATTTTTACTCGAGTTATCACGAAAAGTAACGTATGAAGACAGAAAAACGCTATTTTATTCTAGAAAATGACGAATATCTGGTACAATTTTGATCGGATGAAGAAGTTCTCTGTTCATTTTGAAAAGGCTTCTTGAGACCAAAAAAACACGTGTACCCAAAATCGTGCGAAAAACATTTGAAAAATATGAAAAATGACTTTTGACATTCTAAGATCTACGTACCCCCCTTAATAAATCGGAAAAGATATCGAATTCATCCCTAAAAACCGAGTGAAGACATAATTGTTGACAATTTCATGTTGAAAATTACCGAAAAAGTGACCAGAACATTTTTTGGAGGTCATGTCTTCATTTAAACGGTAGAAAACAACAAAAGAGAAGAAAAAAAAGTCTTGCAAACCCAATTATTTTGATTATCATTCCTGCAGGGTCCTTTGTGACACAAGCCAAGTTACATTGGACCCAATTAGGAAGGTATTATGTAACTGGTAATAACTACCGCTGCGAGAGTGTAATTAGGTTGGGTAAAGTACGCAGAGGATCGTAGAAATGTTTATAACGAACAGCTGGAGGGTCTTCGACGGTGAGGTTTATAATTATAATCGATGTAATTTGTTTGGTACAAGGATCGAGGAGCCGAATATAGGATTAATAAATATAGAACGGAAACGCGATCAAAGGGATGCTCTAATTAACAACCGAATTCCGCAGCTAAATTCATGTCCCGCTAGCGGAAATATCACCGACGTTGCCGTTAAATTCAGTGTTGATCAACCCTAAGATCCTAACTTAATTGAAACGTAAAATACCACCTTGGTTAGACGTAATACGGTTCAGTTCAATTAATTATGGGTATTGAAATCTCGTTATTATTGGTCATTATAGCGTTTATCGTCGATGAACAGACGAAGAGAGAGAGAGAGAGCAATTGTTATTTCAAGAATACCTCTGCCTTTCCCAAAATCCAGAATATCTCCCCGTTTTTTTCACCCCGTTTCCCGAAACAGATCTCAAAGGCAGAGCAGGCGATGAAAATCGGCCTATCCGCAATCTTCCCTCACAGAATTGGCAACGGCAAGTAAGTGAGTTACTCTCATTCGTGGCTGACTCGAATTTCGTGGCAGGAATTTTTATTTCCCCCTTCTGTTACCATTTCCAATACACTCCGGTAGTTTTACGTGTACAAATGATAACGATTTTTAATTTCTCGCCTCAATATTGGAGCCCTTTTTTTCACGACGATAGAAAATAGTACATCGTGTATCAAGGGCGGAAAGCACACGATACTTTTCATCCCCTCCCCTTGAAACCATGGCTTTTCACACTTTCCGCCCGCTCGAAGCGGGCTGTAATGGAAATGTGCGCCCGCTCGCCAAGCGGTCACAATAACTCGACGCGTTTTCAAGGGGGGTAGGACGAAAAATTATATTACTTCACTCTTAAAGAAGGATAATCGATTCAATTCGTTTCTTTTGTGAGATAAGTGCCTGATACACCTGCCGAACCGGAAATAACCGGCTGAATTTCATTCGAAAAGACATGAAGAGGGCGAGTGCCATTCGTAGGTTGGTGTATCCTGCACCGGTATAAGGTGCCCACTTTGTCGTCCTAGTTTTATTCCCAGCTCGAGGCACGTATCCGGACAAATATCCCCAAGGATTTTCTCCTGTAAGTATAACTCACATTATCCGATTCTCTACACGGTTTCGCGATATAAACTGAGAAGCGTGGTTATTGGTGTGACTAGATATGTGGTTCGTGCTCTCACTGCATTCGAGGTTCCTATCTGTATAACAGCCCAGGGCCGCCACCCCCGGTGGGACTATTTTTTTTGGGGTGTAGAATAACTCCGGAAGAGGTGGGGGGAATATTAAAAACTCTATTTTTTGCACTGACTTTTTTCAAACAGAGCTTTTTTGCATGATCGATTGAACACCGTTGATGAAATTTTTTATCCCTGCGGTATACGATATCCGGAGCTTTTCGTGGAAGCTAGATTTTCATTACAAAAATAAGTAGTTTTGAGTTTTTTTTTTCTATTTTGGTCCAAAAATCTATTATGTCTATAATTTTGTACAAAAGATTGCAATTTTTTTTCATACGAAAATTGACCGAATCCCTGAAAACTCTACGAAAATTTATCTCGTGAAACTAGTTTCGGCCCTGAAAGAGAAAAATACAACTTTTTTTCATTGAGAAGAGATGGTGTCAAGATTCAAGTAGTAAAAATAGCGAAAAAAACTTTGCAAGTTATTTAGGAAAGTTTAGTTTATACGCTGAAGACTCGACACGCGGTCCTACTTTTTTTTTTAGATACTTTTGAGATTCTTTTCAGTTTCTTTATGTTCATTTCTTTTCTTCACCCCTACGCATTTTTTATATATGAGACGATAACGGAAAAACTTTAGTGCCATCCTCTCCTGTTTCTCCGTTTTAGTTTCAGACTACATGTAATTTTTTTTCTGTTGATCTTTCGGATATTTGTAAAGCAGGGGAAAGATGTATTGAAAAAAAAACTTTTATATCGTTATCAGAGAAAGGTAGTAGCGCTCTTCAAATTAGACCTCTTTTACTGCCCAGTTGAGGCAGTTAAACTTAGTTATCGCGAATTATACGAGCTTTAATTTTTTATCTTCAATTTTGTCGTAAAAGTCCCTGTCAATCATTACCTGGATCATTGAGGTTGATTATAGAAAGTGATTATGGTAATGAAAGAATAAAGCTCTAGTTTCATGAAGGAGAAACCATTTCGATTTTGATTGAAATTCATTTACGATTATAATTTATTGAATATATATGAAGATAAAATTTAATTACATAAAATGGCGAAAGAACAAAAATTCGAAAGTTTGTTCAATTTCAAGGATTCCGACGAGTTTTTATCAAGGATCTGGATGTTTATCCAACCTTAAATGAATGTAAAATAAATATTAAGCTGCTCCAAAGTGAATTACGTCTGCGGTGGCTGGCTGAAAATATTCTCGGTATTTCTGCGGTGATAAGAGAAAACAAAAAAAAAAAAAAGAAACTGGTGATAACAGATATTCGTTATTTTCCTCGAAACGTATAATAATTAGTGACCTCTGCCAGGAGAGTATAATTTGATAAACAGTTTTATGAGCCTTGAGAACATTTGTCAAAAATACATATGTATAACCATTTTTATCCGTACTCTGAAATCACGACATAAATGAGATAAATATCCGGAAAAAATTTCTTTTTTTTTTGTTCTCTTGTTTGTTTTAGTTTTACGGTCGTCACAATGACAGTAAACCACAATCCCGGTTGGCCTCAGATCTTGCCAGTAACTATAGTTGTTTTTCAGGAAACGATATAAAAGGTTAGATATACATGCAACTACCCCAGAAAGGTAATAAAATCAACCATACACGCAACGACCCCTATTCCTCGAATAGGGTAATAAAATTTTTGTATCCTTTTGGCCATTATACCTTCTCCTGGCCAAAAATTGTATAACTTCGTGGTAAACGAATTCTCGTGGTAAAGAATCTTGAAGAATAGTAAAGAACTCATTTTTATTCCTAAAAATTTGTCATATGATTGGATTTCTTCAACTAATGTAAGATGGGTCACACAAAATGTAAAGGAACCAGTTTCCTTCTGTTATATGATATTTGAATAGAAGCTCTGGAAGGAAGGGAATCCAGATATTTGTCCAAAACTCGTCGTACAGGGAAGACAAATTAATGTCCCACTTATTGACGTCTGAATGTTGTCTCAACTCTCACAGACGTCTTTTGGACCCTGTTATCCATGTACGACGATTTTTGGACAAATTTTAGTCCTAGTGACGTCTAATAAATGACGACCTGCAACTATATTCGCAAAATTGTGAAATGATAACGCGGTAATTTCCTCGTCATATGATCCCTGAAGCGTGGAGAGTAAGATTTGTAAGAAATGTCCAATGCCCATATTTCAGCCAAATGAGAGACGGTAACACATAAAAAACAGTTTTTCTCGATGTCTTTTTTTTTTCTATCTAGTATTGCAATCCTCACCTTATCTTTCGGCGTTCTCGGATTCGGCATTCGAGTATGAGTCCTCGCTGGTGACGGTCGATGACCAAATGTCTAAAAACTCTAGTGCGGCACCGTTTGACCATCCGAATCCAGGCTGGACCGTGTACTCACCGCCACCCCCGTATTGTCCTGGGTTTATCGCGTCGTACTGTAAAACAACAAATTAAATGATAATTAACAAAGCGAAATCTATCACTCGACATCTCGGTTATCCTGCTCTCGAAATATCAATCAAGTCGATTCAAGGATGTAACGATGATAAAAATTCTGTTAGACTTTTTCACAGGAGACTGGAATAAATGTTCTTATATTTTCATATTCCCATTATAATCAGCTAAAATATGAAAATTACAGACATCTGCACATGGATTCTAAGATATGTACGAAGAAATTCAGTATCCATGGAGAAATTGAGTTCCAATCGGGGAAAACTACCCAGGACCCTACCAGAAACGTCAGGCTCGCCTAGAAACGGATAAAACGTTACGTTTCTGGGGCCCAGAAGGGCTCTAGATAGTTTTCCCCATTTCTCCCAGAAAAGTCAGGCTGCTACCAAATCGGAAAGATCTCAACGATTCTGGAAGAGCCCCATCAGGTTGGTGTGAAAAATCATATAATGTTATGAACGGAATCAACTCGTCATTCATTACATGATTTATCTTGTGAATTTGAAGAAATATGTGAAAAAATCGGATAATAATTCATATATAGCCATGACTCATCGGATATAATATAAAACAAATTAGATGATCAACTAAATGATTTTCGATACATTATATCCGCTGATATGGGTGCCCATATGATTAATCATGTGATTTTTTTTACACATTTGCTCAAAATCAGAAGGTCAATCATATATCATATCACATGATGATTTCGTTCATAAAATTATATGATTTATCAAATCAACATTTTTTTTTAATTCAAATTATCGAGTGTAAATATGAACTACACAGTTTTGATAAGTAACTGCGAATTTTCAGTATTAATTTCAGTCACACCACCAGATGCGAGTTCAATTGGTCCCAGAAATTTCCAACATGGTAATTAGCAGAAGCTGTAACGGAGCTGGGAAGTTAAAATTAATACACCTGACACGAGGGTAGGTATACCATACGCAAAGTTGAGTTCGCGCGTTATCAGCTTTCGCTTAGCCCCCAGTCGAATAACGATGCGATATTGGTTAGCCCTGATTATATCGGTAAGAGTTGATAGGAATCTGCGCATCTCGTGATGCGATTAATCGCTCGTTGAAAAATTTTAATCGAGGGTGAATAATTTATTAATCCTTTTTGCACCCGATTGATATTCCGAGGGTGAATATCGGTTCCGTTTTATTTTAATCGAAAATTTAATCGAGTCTTTTATCTCGTGATCGTAATTTTTCGGTACAAGAATCAAACGCCCTGAGTTATCAGTGTTGGACGAAATTCGGAAAACGAAGAATACATGTGATTTTTGAGCTTATCTCAAAACTATGTTCTAGATTTGATATCTCGCGGTTCTCAATCTCGAGACTCAGAAATGGTGTATAAATCATTTAGCCCGAGTCGGTTATGGTTATATATGTAGTGGCTCGAACTGCAGAAACGAGAGGCGCTAGGGATTTCAAATAGATTGAAACGTAATTCAATCTGGCGTTTACCGTCATTTTACGAGAACTCTAGAACGTTTTACAAGAAGCTTTAAACTTCTGGCTGAGAGTTTTCGTCAGTCACCGCATTTTATATAATATAAAATCAAGACGAGAGTCCTGACACCTTGTTAGCGATAAGCTAATCCAGAATACGATATTAAATGGAAGAAAAATAAAACAGCTCAAAGTTCGTCAAATCCAAAATCCAATTGGAAGTAGAAATCTTGTAGTAAAATAGATATTTATGTGGCATGCGCCGAAAGTAACTGTTTATTGGCGAGCCTTGTAAAGCAACGGCGAGTACTAAAAACATAACCTTGCCGAACAGTTACTTTCTGCGCGCGCCCCATACAATATTTTTTACGGAAAAGGCATAAATAGTCACTTTGACGCCAGTTGAGTTCCGCACGAACTGCGTATAGGAGCTGCTGTAAAAGGTAGTAGAGAGGGGGTAACCTGCGGTATAAAGACTTTATTCCGCAACTTTGACATGCGCACTTCGATCTGCGCATCAAAGTTGCCGAATAAAGACTTTATACCGCAACTTTGAACTTAGCGGTATAAAGTGCCACTTGCCGGAACGAAAACAGGCGTAAAAAAGTGACTTTTCAATGCCGGTACCGTAAAAAATGATTTACCTGTCGAATAACTGGTCAAAAAACAATTAACTATCATTTCATCGCCTTTAAATATAATATATTGTCGATTAAAAGTTCGAATCGGTCGTTATTTCGCGCCACGCCGTGACGTCACTATTATGAAAACTATTCCCCTGTTTACTGTTCGTGTTTCTCAAATTTCTATCAGAGGATACGTTGAATATAGCGAATTCGGTAGTGAATTTTTTACTGATTTTATTGAAAAATTCGAATGAGTCAAATATTGATTAAAGTGTATGAAGACGTGTTTTTTGTTCCCCGTTTGGCAAAACGAATTTCAAATTATCAACCTCGTGAAGCGTAATTCGATGTTATTCAACGTCACGAGCTCATCTCGATTGAATTTAGTGAATTTATTTTATTTTTCGTATCGTACCTGTGACCCGGATTTGGGGAAACCGGTACAGGGTGTTTCAGAAAAAATATACGTATTTTGAATTAATTGAAATTTCAACCACACCTTCTTCACATGAAGAAGAAGAAGAACTATTTTTGGAAACACGATTCTACTTGGAAAGAGCGCTCATTTTTTCCAGGAAACTAATCTTCATCGCATTAATGAAGGAATTTGAGACAAAAAATCCGTGTAAGAAATTATATGAATAAATAATTATTCAAATATCACGATTTCTTTTTTCAACCTTTTTGCAGATAACTTGGTAAAATCGTGATTTTTTTTCTCTTAACAAATTCTTCATTCGTACGATGAAGAAACGGATTTCTATTTGTGCTGTGTAGTGGTGAACATTTTAATTGATTTAAGACGTGTATATTTTTTCTTATGGAACACCCTGTACTGGTTCCCTTGAACTCTTAGTAGCTATGTACTTTTGCGAGGGGTGAAATATATAGCTGGGTTCACCATTATCGCACACAGACCATTATCGACCCTGAAGAGAAAAAGATTTCGATGTATATGTAATATATATTACCCTAGCCTCTCAAGTGCAGTTGGACACGTCGCTATTTATCTCTTCAGAATCTTTGATAAATTTGTTTTGAGAAAGAGAAAAATTTCATATTATATACATATACGTAATATATACCGTGGAATTTATAGTCAAGACAAAGATTTGAGTGAAACGATAGGAGAAAAAAACTCGTATTTCGTTATGATCAATGGCCCCCTTTCATCGTATCTCAGTTCCATCACCCTGCGATATTTTGTCCTCAAACAATAGAAATAAAACAGTCCTATGTATATTTTTCATCCAGTTTTTCAATTTTCCTGATTTTTTAGCACAGATATTAAAAAGTTACTGTTTTCGATCTACAAAGTGGCACTTTGTGCAGTTGAGTTTGGGACTGCCCTAATTATCGACCTATTTTTCGTCATATCTCGACAACTATTGATCCTATCGTCACGAAGGTTATTACAAAAAATGAAGACTACTAAATTCTCTACAACAAAGGTGGAATACATTTTTCTCGTATCTTCGATAGTTTTTCTCTGATAAACTAGTGATACGCACATAATTCTCACAGGGTTTTATGAACGGGAGGAAATACAAATATCGATACTTTCAGCCCTGTATTACACAAAAACTATTGAAGATACGAAAGAAAAGTATCGAACCTTTTTTGTAGAAAATTTAATGAACTTCACTTTTTATAATCACCTTCCTGACGATAGGATCAACAGTTGTCGAGATATGATGAAAAAACTGAATTCGAGTACCTTCGATTCGATTCACGGGCATGCCAGATAAATTAATGTATGTAGCTTCTACCTTTTCGAACATTTCTTTGTACTCCGTGAAACCGAGGTAGTTAGCCCTCAGCCACCTGGTTGCCAGAGTCTTAGCGACCGAGGTAGCCGGTTCGTGTCCAGTTCCGCGGAGTCCCATGATGATAAACGACTGCAGAGGTGCCCAAGCGTTGGGATAGTCCCACTGTTCCCCAGTGTTCGCATTAGAGGCCGGAGTTCCCCCTGTTGAATAAATTAAATTAATACAATTAGCCAATTTGACCAGATAAAAAAAAATGATAATAATAATTCAAGGGTATAAAATCCTATGGACATAAAGTTTAATCCAATAATAAGGGAGTCGAGTCCGGCGTTAATTAATAATGTAAATTCACTCCTCCTCACCCATGTATTCGAGGACCCCATTTTTCCTCAGATAAAGGACAGCGCTGGACGCTAATTCCTTAGATTTTGACGCATTGTAGCTGCCCGTGTAAAGCGGGGATAAATTAGTCGGGTAGAATTGGTTCCTCTGTTCCTTTTTCACCGTGTCGTAATCGAGCCAGACGCCTTCGTCCTCGTTCCACAGGACCTCGTCGATCGCGTCTTGAAATTCATCGGCTATTTTGAGGTAATACTGAGATTTCTGCGAAAAATAGACAAGACGATAAGGAAAAATGAAATTTCGTTGTCTGATGCTGACCAGGATGTCGTATTCTGGTCGTGATAACCCGCGACACGGCTCGATTAGGGTCACTCGGCGGAGCACGTGCCTATAATTAATCGAATTCCATCAGCCCACCGAGGATTCGGTTATCAATGTTGCAGACCGGAATAGCCGGAGGTATTCGTAACGTCGAGGTTATTCTTTGATCACAATATTAATCAGGAATTGATATCGCCAATCGTTTTTTCCTGATCACCGAAATATCCGAGGGTGGGTTTCATTAATCGAGTAATTATAATACACCGATGGGATTAATTACAGTGTTGCGTATCAACTCGATTTATCGAGTCCATCGAACTCGTGATCAGAGTCGTACATTAAATTTGATTCACCGTTTCAAACGTGACAAATTTAGATTATGATCCGCCAAATTTTACTCCAAAGTTTGTTGAGCTTGTACCACCGGATAATAAATGAGTAAAGACTTTAAGGTCCGCAATAAGATGTGGCCAGGTGCGTTCAGCACGTACGACAAACCGAAGCTCGTGCGAATTAAACGCTCCAAATTTAATTACCGCGAGAAATTATGGTCGGGATTAGGCATATTTCGTCGGATTTTGATCAAACACAAGTTTCTGAAGCTATAAGAATCATGGAAACTACTTTCAATCACTCTGAACAGCGATTTGAAACTATTGCGACGTCAGCGCCATCTCCGCGTTCAAACTACGATGGCGCGAAATTCAAACGGAACAAATGCTTAAAAGAGAAAAAAATTCTTTTTGATCACTTACGACTGGCTTGTTGAGCATGGAATTATATTCTGCCAGAAGTCTAGCATTCTGTTGTAAGAGTGCGTTGAGTTCAACCGGAATTATCGTGCTCGTAGAAATTGTTGACAGATTTCCAAATTCACCGTCAGAGTAGTCGAACCACCGACTCGAAAAGTCCCAACCGCTTTCAGCACCGGCTTTAAGATTGTTGTAAAGAGTTTCCACAGAATTGGCTGGGACCCGGAGTCCAATTTCGTAATCTTCCCTGCAAAAGCGAGTTTAGGGACAGGGGTGAAACTTTGATCGTATATCTGACATGATCGTTCATTAGAGTTGATTCGAGTGGAATTGAGTGAAGGGGTATTTTTTTTCAATTTTGTTTTCCCCTCTGTCTTCGGTCTTTTTTCTTATTTTAATCATAAAGTCACTCCTTCCTCGATATCCGAAACTGTGAGATTGATTTTTCATGTAGAACCCTAAAAGGTACGAAGGTTGTGCCGAGTGTAGCAGAATGGCTTCACCTTTTCACTTTTCCTTCACAAATTATTATCATCTCTGAAGAAAAACGTGCTCAAGTAGTGGCCCCCAGCCCAGGACTCGGCAAAAGAGGAGAAAGATTCCTTTCTGTTGCTGCTGATTCATGAAATCGTTATACTTTTGTTACCTCGACAGTGAGAGGGGAGAGAATACAGGATGAGATATTGTCGAAGGGGAAAATTTAATCGGATTTTCTCTTCGTGTTTTCGCTGTATCGAAGATTGTTGATAATTTTGTTAACGTACTTGTAACTTTCTGGACGAGGTCCTTTGCTCCTGACTACGTATCTGGCCATGTTGTACGTTTTACCGTTCTTCTCGACTTCGATCATTTTCGTGCGAAGCCAAAAGTCGAATTCTCGTTCCAGGGTCTCGATATTGTCGACCAGAAATTGTGTATCCTTTGTGAATTCCAGGTACCTGTCGGTCTGAACAATAAACGTCAAATGTTAATTGGCAATTTGGTGCGTGGCTCGATTTTATGTTTGTTACAACATGTTTCACATTTGAACTTTCCTCGGGAATATAACCGCCACTGTCAATTATTATTTAATTATAGAAGGGGAAAAGCTTTTTTCCCTCCTAAAATTTTCAAAACCTCTTCGCATAATTTTTATTGAAAGTTTGATCCCCTTTATTGAGTTATGTCTGTTTCTGTGATGTTATTATTGGCATTGATGATGAACTATTCTTTTGCTTCTGAGTTTTATCAAATTAATTAGATTCGGTTGTTCAACTCGTCCCAAGTGTTTCAATTATTTCGGATCTCTAATTCGTTGGGTAAAGTTCGCGTTTTGTCTCTAATTACTGAAGAATACTATATATGTATATATATATACTTTCCAACAAAAGTTGATGAAAAAAAATCTCCTATTGCGAATCGCCGTGCTTTTTTTCATCTCAATTTTCACAATTTTTTCA
This sequence comes from Euura saliciscinereae, assembly GCA_018420115.1. Classification (NCBI taxonomy): domain Eukaryota; kingdom Metazoa; phylum Arthropoda; class Insecta; order Hymenoptera; family Tenthredinidae; genus Euura; species Euura saliciscinereae. Next base: position 121,727 of record JAFFZH010015711.1, on the reverse strand, counting down.
GAATAATTAGTAACAATGAGGAAATTTTCCACTCGATTCAAAAGATCGCATCATGGAAAATTTCTCCTGTCAATGTTTCAACGAATTAAAATTATCTATTAAGCTTCCATCTGAATGACCGCTGGAGTTACAACAGAGAAACAATAATGTGGTATATGATAACCTTTGGCGTTAGTTTATCTCGCTACTGTGAACTCCCGAGTTCGTCAAGCTTGCGGTTATTTCCACATAAATCGTAAAAAATAACACATCCAAAGTCAACTCCTCCCGGATTTTTATACCGTAAGAATATTTTTTCAGCTTCCCTCATTTCTCAGTTTCTGCATTCAGTCGAAGAAAGACGTGAATTTGGTCTCTGTCTGAGGCTGAAAGGAGCTTTTTTTCGGTGCAAATTGAACACGTCTTTCGGTATTGAACAAGTCCGCTCAATTATAGGAGCAGGTGATTACCATGCGGATTAGAAAGGGAGGCTGACTCCTCATCAAGTAGTAAATTCTCCCTCCGTTCGGTAGGAAACCATAGGTGTTAACAACGTGGTAGAAATTCTCCAGTATTCCCTTGACGGTATGGTTCATTCCGGACAGAAGCATCCCTGTCATTGCCCAGTAGGTGTCCCAGTAGTAGAATTCTGTAAATCGTTGAAAAACGTCGGTCCATTAAGGATGTACAGGCCATACAATCTCAACCAAAAGTGAGTCTCGTCGTCAATATTGAGTACTTCGAGATGAGATAAAAATCGGAAAAAATCAACCACAATCAAGATGATAAGAGTATTCATTTTCAATAATAATAATGCCCAAAAGTTATCAAAAAATTGTTTAAACAAATCATTGTTTAACGAATTTCCTGGTGACGTTATTTTTTTTCATGTCAAATGAATTCGTTAATCTTTCCGAATACACATGAATTTTTTCAGAATTTTGTCACTTTTTTTAAATTTCCGTTTTCGGAAATTTCTAAAGGCTGTATTTACAAAACTATTAGTTCCACGCTCCGGAAACTTCGGAATTGTAATCTACATCGTTTCCACAATAACATATCCAAAATTCAGATTTTTTTTCTCCATTTTTCAAAATCGAAAACGGAAATTTAAAAAGAGTGACAAAATTCCGAAAAAATTCATGTCTATTCAGAATAATTAACGAATTCGTTTGACATGAAAAAAAGAAAGTTCACCAGAAAATTTGTTAAACAATGATTTGTTTAAACAATTTGTTGATAACTTTTGGGCATTATTATTATTGAAAATGAATACTCTTATCATCTTGATTGTGGTTGATTTTTTTCCGATTTTTATCTCATCTCGAAGTACTCAATATTGACGACGAGACTCACTTTTGGTTGAGATTGCATGGCCTGTACATCCTTAATTCGAGGTATTTTCCCTTTGTTTGGATTCCGAAAATGGGGGATAAAAAAAGTGATTTAGACAGGGGTGAATTTATTATATCGTTCAGATCGATCAATCTCACCTCTGAATCGTCCGCCAGGTACAATGAACGGGTTTTCCACGTGGATGAGGCTGTGTCTCTGAGGGTGTTCCCAAACTTCAGGTTTTATCTTCCTCATGAGCGTCTTCCATATGTCGTTTAGGTCCAGTGCCCATTGCCGAAATTTCTCATCCTTTATACGCAAAAGGGCTGGTGGATTCGATTGCCAGTCAGACGGATCGTGAGCTTCCACTTCACTCTCCAGTGAAAAATTTTCAATCACGAATTTCCTGCACTGATCTGTTGTCGGACTGTCGTTATTGTCTTGCATGAATTTAGCAAAGCTGAAAGAGTGACGTCGGGTTACATCAGATGACCACGAATGTGCTTTTCATTCTACCCAACGACTGGGTAAAATTAATTCATATTTTGGGAGTTCATTTTCCACTATATTCGCTCAAAGTTCACCAATTTTTGATAGATTTGATATAAAAGTACAACCAGATGATCCCTTGAACGGAGTTAAGCGACTGATATATTGCTAATTTGGGAGTTTCTCGATAAAAATTAACAGACATTTAACTGCTTGTTTTCTTTTTTGTCCTCAATTATTGAGACAGTATCAAAAAACGTGATGTCTCGAAGTTTTTATGAAAAATAATTGAAAAAAAGTGCATTTATAATATAAGTTACATTTCAGAAATGGAAAAAACTCGTTCTTCTATCACAATAAGCATTCAGCATAGTGTCCAGTGGTCAGCGAAACCCAGGAAGTCAGGGAAAAGTAAGAAAATTCGAAAAATGGTCGGGGAAAAGTCAAAGAATTTTATGATGATACAAAAAATAAGACAGAATTATAGATAAAAGAGTATTCTCGAAAATCATTTTCTCCCATCATCATTTATTATATCTGCCAGGGAAAAATTATAATTCGGTCAGGAAAAGCCAGGGATTTTTTTTTGACTCTTTATAAAACCTGTAAGCTTCAAGCTTCGAGAACAAAAGCACGGAAAACTGAAGAAGACAATGAATCGTCTTTTATAATTGTGCTACATCAGCTGTGAATATAGGACGATAAACTTACTTGCTGAGTGTCACATCTGGGTCATTGAGCTGATAAAGATCAACAAATGTTTTGCTGTCGTTGAACAGTGCAGATAATTGCAGGGTTTTCAGTAATTCTCCTTGGCAGTATATTGGGCTGGAAAAAAAAGAATTTCTCGTTAAATGATCGTCGGTATGATTCATGCTCATAGAATAATAATAAGCAAAAAATAAACCACAAATTTTGAAAGGTTAGGTTAATTCATAAGAATCTAGTCTAATTCCGCGCGGGAGTTTTGAATCAGTTTTGTTTTCACATTAGGTATTCAATTTTTTTCCTTCGTTCTCAATTCATCTTTCATTTCTTTCTCCATAAAATATTTCTATATTATTCAACGATATTCTTTTGTCACAAACTTCGCCACTGTCTGGCCAAAATCGCGATTTATTTGTCATCGATTTTAGAATTCCTCTTCTTTTTTTTCTGTTGAATCCCAAATCCAGACGTTCGAAAATAAACTACCGCCAATTCTTTTCGCAATAGCAAAACTTTACGTTCTTTAACGAGATCCTCTACCAGTTTGACTAACTCTCTCTTTCTTTCTTCATCCTCTTCTAGTACGTTTCCGAAAGTTTCTAAGCCCTTGAATACAGCCATTTGTAAATGAAAAAAGAAAAAGAAGTTTCGCTGTAATTTTCTGCACGAACACCCCGGAGACAATTATTTCATTGTCAGTATACGTTTGACGATTTCAAAACTCTGTGGTAGCGTTTAATTGAGAGTGTGATTTAATTATTTCAAATACGTGAATATACACGATCGTCTAGATCACGGAGAGAAAAAAGTTTTTTGTAATTGAACATCAACCGAAAGGAAAATTGCAAAAATCGAAGAGTGCACGGGGATCAGGTTTAGTTCGTGTGAAGTTTTCAGCTTTCCCCTTTCTTCTACCAGGGACGATTAAAGTATCCGTAAATCTTTTACCCTGACTAAAAGTTTACCCCGAGTGAGTTGAAGTCTCTTTTCACTTTTATAATAAGCCATGGTTAAGCCCTTGCCCCCTTAATCCCGTTCTTTAAAATAATTATCTGCTTTATATACCCTCGCAGGGTTTTGCGAAATTGCATTTACCAGTCCGGTTATTTTTTTCTCGTGTTCAACTTCGGATTTGAATCAGCTAATGATTAGTTGATCAAACGCAAATGGAACACCCCGAAAGTACGACTAACGTTAGAATCGTAAGTTAATTGTTGGCGACAAATTTTACAACCACAAATTGATATTCTATTATTTTTCCGTATCATCTAGATTCGGTGACATTTAGGCTTATTGTGGAAACTAATCAATTATTTTGATCTGAGAGTGCAGAATGGTACGAAAAACGAACGGGAGACCAAGACCTCTATAAACCACGTACTACGTTAAAAACGGAGTGGCTAATAAAACTACATTTTATTAAGGCACTAACATGGATTATTCATTTGGTGAAATTGACCCATTTATACTGATACTACTGCCGACCCCCCCTTAAGACACGTGTGGAATAACACCGAGGGTATAACTATTTCTCTAAATTACACCCCTGCGATTTTCACATCTCAAATTAATTTCATAAGAAAAATTAACCTATCCCCTCAAGTGAATTCCTTGGAAGCTCGCAAAGTACCGAAAGTTCTGAATTTCGAGTATATTATCATCAATTGTCAAAATGGAAAACACAATATAAACCTAAAGCGTATGAAACCATGAAGTTATTCTGAAATTTGTAAAATATGCTGAAATTATCTGTCAATTATTTCCAAAATTTCTATAGATTTTTCATCTTCCTGAATTTCTATTGAATCTTTAGACTCCCTTTGATTATTGTAAAATCTGTCTAGTCGAATCGCATTGAGGGATTATATTCACTGATGAAATCAGTTGAAATCGAAGAAAAGCATTTTGATATCACTGCATTCAGCTTGAATCATCGAGTGAATAATCGTTGATATCGTATGACGTATTCTAACTGATGGATTTATTTCGCGTGCCTAATGGCATAAGGTCGTAAGCGCCAAAAACACGATTTTGGTGGCAAAAGGGCGTATAATTTTTTTTTTTTTCGCCATTCGCTCTAAAAGTGGTCAAAACGTATTGAAACAATTGAAATAACGAGATCGAGAAATGTAAGTGCAAAAGGTCGTAAGTTGGGCGGATACGTCGTTCTTTCACTACAATTCGTTAGAAAAATAAAAAATGAATGTTAAGAGCAGAAGGGCGTATCTCCAATTTCTTTTTTAATCATTTTTCATGATTTTTCCAAATCGGTGTAAAAACTCGTGAAACGCAAAGAAAAATCGAAATTGACGTCGTTTCGAAAAATTCGACAAAAAATATTCGGAGCTAAAAGCAGAAGGGCGTATCTCCAATTTTTTTTTTTATCATTTTTCATGATTTTTCCAAATCGGTGTAAAAACTCGTGAAACGCAAAGAAAAATCGAAATTGACGTCGTTTCGAAAAATTCGACAAAAAATATTCGCAGCTAAAAGCAGAAGGGCGTATCTCCAATTTTTTTTTTCATTTTTCATGATTTTTCCAAATCGGTGTAAAAACTCGTGAAACGCAAAGAAAAACCGAAAATGAACGATAAAATGTTTGTGAACTCACATATTTTACCACGGATTGTATTAAAACCTATGATATTCATCAATTTTCAGCAAACATTATCGTAGTTATTCTTGTATTAAAACCTATGATATTCATCAATTTTCAGCAAACATTATCGTAGTTATTCAATTACCTTTCATTGGTGTAATATGTAAGCACGTGAAAACTCGGATAAACGACATCACCTACAGCGAGAATAATTTTGGCGGATCCGACCATATGCAATTAGTCGAGGTACTTTTTCTTTCATTTCCTTAATTCAAAAAGGTCGTATATCTACCAGTCGATACGACCTTCTGCCATTATTGACGAATTCAGGAAAATTAATTGAAAAAAAAAAATTGGCGGATACGACCTTCTGCAATTAATGGAAACCATTTTTTTTAAGCGAAGTTAGGACTGAAAGGTCGTATCCGCCAGTACATACGTCCTTCTGCTTTTAATTGACCTAGTATTCAATTTTAACGTTTCTGAACGAATCTTTGTGTTTTTAGTCTAATTATGATGACAAAAAAATTATACGCCCTTCTGCCGCTACGAAGAGCAAAAAGTCGTATGTTGGCGCTTACGACCTTATGCCATTAGTCACGCGATTTATTATTCAATTGAATAATCAGCCATACTTTTTTCTAATAATCAGGTTTATTAGGTTGATTATTGGCTTATTTTTTATCCACGACCGAAATATTGTTCCTGTTGCAATAATCCTAGAATCGATATTTCGTAGTTGTTCGAAGATGAATTTTTCAAGATTCGCTTCACGTCCTCGAAGTCGAATTGACACTTAAAATTGACATCTCTGACATTTATCAAATAAATATCACAATTGAATAAAATTCCAAAAAGGAAAGATAGTTAAGAAAATGGAAAATCCAAATGGAGATGCTGACAAGATAAATAAATAAGCGTCGAGGAATAATTTCGAAGGATATTTTGTCAGGATAAATTTTCCCAGTCTTTCAATTCTATGGATCCATTAACATGAATATTTACTCCTGGCTGATAACGATAAACAGAAGAAGAAGAAGAAGCAGAAGCAAATGTAGATAAAAAGAAGTAGAAGAAAAAGAAAAAGAAGAAGAAAAAGAAAAAGAAGAAGAAGAAGAAGTGAAAGAAGAGGAAGTAGAAGAAGAACAAAAAGGAGGTTCGTGGAAAGAAAAGAGGTTCAATCGTTGCAGACACCATGACGTTGTATTCCGAGGCAGCTATTTATTTTCCATCGGTAAAGTCGTCGCGACTACAGTCACGATTCTCTTCGGTGTGTTTTCAGCAAGTGACTTTGGGTACTTTATTTGCTTCGAAAGCTCTGGAGGCTACGAAAAGCTCAACTAGTTTTCGTTCTACAAGTATCCTTTGATCTTTCTCAGGACGGAGAGCGAAAGAGACCCCTTTCTCTTTGTGCAAAAATATCGATGCTCCTTTCCGAAACATGGAGAATTAACCGTAAATCTAATTCTTTCACGGATAATATTTGTCGATTTTGAGGTCCTAGAAAAACTGAAAGAAACTGATCGCGAATTCACAGTCTGTGGCACTAGCTGCTCTCCTTTGACACGCGTGACGTGGAGGAGCTGATTATATACCGTTCCGCATTGATCATTAATATCTCTCTGATTACGCGTATGAGCGGTACGTCAACATCATTGACACGTATTTTATACCGGCTTCATATTTTACCCGGTCAATATTCTATCTTCGGGAGCCGGTTCGCGTTCGGTGGTAATTAATTTGCGAAATTTACAACCCGCGCGGTCTAATCAACTCGACGAGTGCGAGTGGTGACTGGTGGGAGTGTGTTTCTAATTATGATAAACACAAGAATTTTATTATACAGTCATTTTCCAGGGACCACAGAAGCCGCTGATGAACTAATTTATGCTTTCGCACTTCGTCGAGATCAAATTTGAATTTTAGAAGCCGGACTATAATTAGAGACCCAAAAAATCTATGGGTAAAATTTTTCGATCAAAAATCAGAATGCTTTTAGATTTTTATAGCATCATATCAGGCCCGCCATTTTTTATTTTGCGAAACTGACTTCAGATTTGGGATCAGCGACTCAAATAACCTTCAGAAATCAATTTTCATCAAAATCTTCCGATTCGATCTCGAGATATGACGTCATTATTGTTTCATTTTTGGGAATTTTGTTCTGTAAATAATTCTTGAGCCATCAGACCGATCAGATCGGAATTTTGATCGGTTTAAGACTCCAAGAAGCCGCGTCGATCGGAACCAAATTCGCCAGAATCTGGTAACTCGTTCTCAAAATATCGCGTCAATAAAAAAATTGACAATGAAAACTGGTCTTCCTGATCTTCAGATGATCGAATCGCCATCATAGCTTCATTCAAGTCCGAAATACAGAGAAATAGGAGGTTTGAAAATTGTTCTGATCAAATTTTTGTTATTCCCAGAATTGAATATTGTCTCAAATGACAAAAAAACGCGTTTTAGTTTTCAATGAAAAACTATATAACGCGCTGTAGGTCGTTGCGATTAATTGTTCCGCTGCACTGTCAGGTGGGTATATATGTGGGTCAGACATTACGCAATGATAGTAGATATGGATTTTCAATCGCTACTGGCAAAGTGCACAAGTACACAATGGTGCTGGCGCTATTACCATGCAACGAGAATATGAAAAAAAGAGGGTATTTCACGGTTACCAGTTCCACAAACAATGGCACTGCACCGAGAAATATTACCGCAATGTTGAAATTAGAAATCTAGCATCTACCAAAGTGACTTGAGATTGTGCATCGTCTGACACATTGAATTATTACAAGAAGGTTCATTATGCAACCGATTTAGCCGTACGGTCAAGGTCTCTCGGAGTAGATAAGAGCATCGTAAGATTGAAAAAAAAAGTGATAAAATTACAGGCCGCGGATATCCGAGGGTCTGAGGGTCTGAAAATAAAGGATGTACAAGAGTCTGAAATTTATTTTTCTTCACAGAGGTTTTGATTTCGTGGAAAATCGTCGGTCTTCAATATAAGGACCTCAACGACCGAGATGGAAATGAGAGAGTAAATCAAGGGCGTTGAGGATCTATAGGCCATACAATCTCAACCAAAAGTGAGTCTCGTCGTCAACATTGAGTACTTCGAGATGAGATAAAACTCGGAAAAAAATCAACCACAATCAAGATGATAAGAGTATTCATTTTCAATAATAATAATGCCCAAAAGTTATCAACAAATTGTTTAAACAAATCATTGTTTAACAAATTTCCTAGTGACGTTATTTTTTTTCATGTCAAACGAATTCGTTAATCTTTCTGAATACACATGATTTTTTTCAGAATTTTGTCACTTTTTTTAAATTTCCGTTTTCGATTTTGAAAAATGGAGAAAAAAAAATATGAATTTTGGATATGTTATTGTGGAAACGATGTAGATTACAATTCCGAAGTTTCCGGAGCGTGGAACTAATAGTTTTGTAAATACAGCCTTTAGAAATTTCCGAAAACGGAAATTTAAAAAAAGTGACAAAATTCTGAAAAAATTCATGTGTATTCAGAAAGATTAACGAATTTATTTGACATGAAAAAAAAATAACATCACCAGGAAATTTGTTAAACAATGATTTTTTTAATCAATTTGTTGATAACTTTCGTGCATAATTATTATTGAAAATGAATACTCTTATCATCTTGATTGTGGTTGATTTTTTTCCGATTTTTATCTCATCTCGAAGTACTCAATATTGACGACGAGACTCAATTTTGGTTGAGATCGTATGGCCTGTACATCCTTAATAGCTTGCAAGGAGCTTTTTGCTTCCCACTCACTTTTTTTATACCTAAATTCATCCGCGGATGTGAATTTCTTTCGTAAAAATTTCACTGCACGGTTCGGAGTCGAGGGACGATTTAAGAAATGCACCTTTTGCCACTGACTCAGCAGTCTGTTCAACATTTTTGCACTAGTTGTATTTTTTTGAAAATCACACCGACTCGAACTGCGTCGCGGAACCACGTGGAACGACTATTTTCTCGTGCTCTAGCGATAACGTCGATAAATCTCGCTGGTCTTCTGACAACTGTCATTTATTTTCGTCTTTTTAACGACCTTTAATCTGTAGCTGACTGATACTATAGCATGAGAGACACTAGAAGCCTCGGTGCAAGGCTAGAGCGAATATAGTAAGCGCTATCTAACAATAAGACAGCCAATCGCAGTTGGCGGTGGTAAAATTAACTCAACGATCTATAAGATACGCGGTGATTCAGTTAGAAAAAATAGTCAAGCTGGGTTCTGGGATTTCGGAAGTAGGTTCAAAAAAAAAAAAGGGAACCGGGAATGAAATATTTACTCAGGTTATTTATGACCGAGGTTATAATTGGATTGGAGATGTGAATGAACGTCATCAGAGTGGGTACACAGCTAGTGACGTAATTTGGTCCTGAAGAGAATCAAACAAGTTGAAAGAAGCGAAAGTCTAGATTTTGTTCATATACCGCACGAATTATTATCCTCTCATCCCTTATGGAAACGTATAATTAAAAGATCCACAGTACCAACGGGATTAATTAGCCAGTCGTAAGTGAAAGCCCGCACTTTATAATGTTGGTTGCGAAAGGATAATCCCATTGTACAACGTTACAAATTAAACCTTCAATTAATGATTCATCGTTCAATTTTGATAATACGCCACGCGAGATTATAATCAGCTGGACCATTTTATCCGTAGCGATTATCGCGACAAAAATTTATTGACAAACGCGATTATGTGTCAGAAAATCGCACACGTTGATCAGCTGACAACCGTAATCGCGATTGGAGAAAAATTTGGTGAGAAATTCGAGCAGAAATTCATTTCCATTTGCAAAATAATTTCTACGTGCGATATTATATTAGTATTGAAATTGATTTGGTTCCGATACTTTTTTTTCTTTTTACTATAAAAAGCTTTCATTCGCTAACTTCCAGATGCTTTTCTACCTCGTTTTCTTTTTTCCTTCTTTGTTTTTTTTTTTTTTATTTTGTCCATTGACTTGTTATTCATACAATTACTGCTTTTTTTTCAAATTCTGATTCATGTTTTATTTGATTTGTATACGTTTTTTCATTAATTTTGTATGTGCAATTTTTATCCAGCATCGTTGGGGACATGAAATGTGATAAAATTTGAAATCCGAGGCAAACTGGATGAAATTTCAATTATAACGTCATGAAAGACTGGGAGTGTGAATTTTAAATGGCGAAAAAATTGTGTTCTTGCTTGTTTTCGAAAAGTGTTTTTTTTTTCGAAATAAAAACGGTTTTTCTCAAATAAGTCGGCCATTTTTTATTTTAACGAAAAACCGTAGGAACAAAAGTTGTAGGAAATTGGGTCCGCTACAAGTTTGGTCCTCACAATTTTTCTTGTAGGATCGATATTTTTTATTTACACTTAAAAAAATGTTCCAAATTCCAAAAATTGCATTATCTCGTTTATTTTCAACTTTTCAGCTATAATGAATATAACCAAACTTGTAGATAATCAAATTTCCAACAATTTTGGTCTTCATCATTTTTTTTCCCAAAAATGATATTTCTGGAATTAAAGCTGAAAAACGCGCCGATTTCAAAATCTTTGCATTATCTCGTTTATTTTCTACTAGAGGTACAGGTGGAGACCGAAATAGTTGGAAATTTAATTATCTACAAGATTGGTTATGTGCATTATAGCTGAAAAGTTGAAAATAAACGAGATAATGCAATTTTCGGAATTTGGAACGTTTTTTTAAGCGTAAATAAAAAAATATCGACCCCACAAGAAAAATTGTGAGGACCAAACTTGTAGCGGACCAAATTTCCTACAGCTTTTGTACTCACAGTTTTTCGTTAAAATAAAAAATGGCCGAGTTATTTGAGAAAAAACATTTTTTTTTCGAAAAAAGAACCACTTTTCGGAAACAAGCAAAAGCACAATTTGGTCGCTATTTGAAATTTACACTCCCAGTGACCCCCCCGAGGGCATAAAAATCTGTGAAAGCTATTTTCTACCACGTGCCTTCGAGCATGAGATGTAATTTCTCGAAAAAAGCAATCAAGATTTATAATTATAGCAAATTTCAAACAATTATAAAGACATTTATTGGGAGATTAATTCAAGAATTCAAGGATTATTTATGGAATATATAACTTGGTAGCGATTAGACAGCGATTAGACGAAGTTATTCAACGTTGAGAAGAAAAAGAAGAAGATGATAGTTTTTTAACGAAGTCAAATCATATCCGTTGAACCCACGTCTATATTTGAACGCATGAGAAGAGAAGGATTTATTTATAGTTAGATTAAGAGCCACTCTCTCGTGCTTGTGCAAATAAATTGGCGAAAAATATTCTCTCTCATACTGATACCGATACTTAAGACAAACGGGACTAATTATCTTGTTCACGATGGCTATGGAAAATCCCGTGCGTTTCGTAAAGATGATAACAATAGCCTTAATTATCTCCACCATGTGCTGTACTATAATTGTAAAATTAAAACTTCCGAGATTACATACTATCTGAATAATTGTAACCTAGATCTAAATTTCATCAGTCATCATCACTGGTTTAAATTTGACAGACGGAGAACATCTGAAGGATAGAAAAAATAAATAAAAAAAAGGTGATCGAATCGTTACTACGGTCTCGTTATACAATTATATACAAGATCAATAATAAATAGAATAAAAATATATTCAAGTTTACAGAGTCATTGCCACAGTTTAAGTGGTTTCCGTTTATCCTTGGAGTTTAATTGGTGTACAATACCTTTCTATTCGACCAACTCACTTCACGTCAGTCATAGAGTCCATGGATGTTATTGAATTCAGCCAATGGTCACTGTTCCAGTTAAATCATCGATACAACATTGTTTTTCATTTTGTGAGTAAAAAATAACTAATCATCTGGGAAAGCTAATTATGAAATAGTCTCGGTCTTCTGTGTGACACTGTTCTTTGATTATCTGAAGAAATGTGTGCTTCTCAGAATCCAGAGAGAGAGTCTGATGGGACAACAACAATGACTCTCTTTCTCTTTTGTCTTTTCTCTGTAATGACTCGAAGATTTGACTGTTCATTTTTTTTTTCAATTCTTTTTTTCACAGATTCAACAATTCGGAAGATATTTCTGGGTCAAACTGATTAGCTTATAGATTAGAATGTATTTTTCACGTGTTCGATGAATGTGTTATATATATATATATATATATATATATATTGAATAAGGAACTTTGGAACAACAAAATATATTGCTATTGATATCTCAGAACTTATCTTTGAAATTAGAAAAAAATAAAGCGCACGATATACTTAATTAACGAACGAAGTCTGAACTTCTCGAGTGTGTTCAGAAAAATCGAAAGTTTTTCTTTTTTCTTATTTTTGTTGTCACGTTTATTTTCTTGTTGTCACGAGGCAACAACGATTATAATATTTAATTAACGTGCCAATTACGACTAATGGAAAATATGAAATCGAAAAAAAAGTATTAAGTAATCAGTCGCGGATTAAAATAATCGAGTGACGTTGATAATCAATTCTGATTTCAACTGTGATTACACAGACAGACAAAGGAACAAAAAACTTGAAATAAATTGTAACATCGAGTCTTCAGACGGTTAAAAAATTAATGAAAATATTATAATTACCTCGTGCAGTCGTATTCGACGAAATTAGGAAGCGAACCTTCGCTGTGGTTGCAGGCAGCGTCTGAAAGTTTTATCACAAAACACGACGCTATCAGGAACCACATGGTTTTGATGTTACGCAGTTTAACATCCATTTCGGAGTGTTTTTTTTTTTGTCAAATGTTTTTATAATTGTTGAATTATTTTTCAAGATTCGCGCCAGTATTCGAGGTTTTATTCGAATTTCGAACCGATATTTATCACCGATGTGCCGTCCGCCGATGCCGATTTACGACAAATAAGAGCCGCACGGTTTCTAACCACGTCTGGCGCTGTCATTCATTTATATGCTTCGTGAATTGATAGTAGCTCTACGATCATTGGTCGACAATGTTTACATTCTTTTTTCTGATTAGCCAGAGATTAGTGGACGCCGGTTTTCGCGCTGCATGAGACGATTTCGATGTAAATTTCATTCAAAACTATCTTTACTCCTCATTATTATTTTCATCGTCATCATGATTACCGTTATCAGATAGTATTTGATCGATTTCTCACACATTCGACATCGCAAAAAAACATTAGATTGGGAAAAAACTACAGGAGACAGTGGAAAAAAATCGCAAACATTTTCAGAGGCTATCATTTGCATCGCGAAGGTGTGCCAATATTATTTTGAGCCCGATCGCACTTCCGGTTTCGGAACAGCAGTTTAAAGTCAAAGGAAATTCAGTCACTTTGAAAAAGGTTTTTGCAAGGATATTAGACATTTTTTCGGATACTTTTAATTTTCAGGAACATTTCTTAGTCTGCAGGTGCTCTTAGTAATAATTTAGAAGATCAAGTATCGAAGAAGTACAGATATGAATCAATTTTTAAAACGAAACAAAATTATTGCCCTCGCGAATGAAAAAAAAAAGGAATCGCAAACCGTGACGTGAAAATGGAAAGGTAATAAAGGTAATCGCACTGATTTTCATGTCGAGCATGCACAATTATAATATAACGCTCCCAGGAGCAGGATAATGAGGGGACGTGATCCACACGTTGAAAGGATACGTGCTTCACGAAATTTACACAAGTATCGCTGATAATATTGTGTCGATTTTTTAATTTCTCTTAATTTTTGCTGAATAACAAATTTGTGGGATAAGATGAGTTTAGGATACAGTTGAAAATTAATTTATTTAAAGTAAGCGTTTTTAGGCGAGGTCATGTTTTTCCAACGAGCTCAAGGCAGAGCCAACAAGGGAAAGTCACAGTCATATCTGCCACGTGAGAGTCACTGAACTGCCGTAAAAAGTATTTTCAAGGCAGCCAATACTGCCGTCCTGAACTCAGCCGTTGCGTAAAAAAAAAGGTGCTACTCAGCGGGTCGAAAAACACTATTTTTCAGGGAATCACACAGATGTAGATATTCATGTGACATTCACATAATTAACGTGACGGTTTTTTTGGCGAGGTTATTTTCTCAGAACGAGACATCGGCGTCTAAATACACTAAAATCATGTCGAGGGCGTTAAAAGACTATTTTTTTAAGTCAAGCATAACGATATAGAATTTTTGAATCAAGAAGATGTGATATTCTGCCAAAAATAATGACTTCTCGACAATGTGGTTTTTTCCTCTGAATTTGAGGATATATTTTTTTTTTTTTATCGCGGTTGAAAAACCCCGAACTTCGTATATTTTGACAAATAAAAATAAGGAAAAATATTGTTCAAAGTCAAGTGATCATGTTTACGATAAATTTGCAGATTTATAATCGCTTCGATATTGTCAGAGGAATGCGAAAACCGACCAAAAACAGTATTTACGTAAAACAGGTATTCATGTGTATATGTTCAGCTATAATGTATAGTTAATTCAAGCGGTTCATTAAAATATAGAAATTTGAAGGTGAAGGAGAATCGATGGTGTCGAGGTGCGAAGAAATCACTGAAGAAATAAAGTGAAGAGGTGTTATACTGACCTGTTACCACATCATCCATAATTCATATATCGCGAAATCACTCCGTGTATCATTTGAGTTATGATTAATATCGGTCAATATTATTTTTGATAACGTATCCCACACATCCATCCAGCGTTACATAATGGACGCTGCGCAGAAAACTTGATATCAAACGACCCTGACAATGGATGCATATCAGGAGTGAAATAGGCGATGCAGACGCAGTCAAGGCAATCCTGATTGAGACTCGAGAAATTTAAATAAAATATTCAGCAATCTCCTGCAAAAAGGAACTTGGCAATAAATCTTTTTACGATACAATTTCGAAAAAGATTTAATCAAATAATTTCACGCGCAGTAAAGTCAGAAATCCTGTGTCTGCAAATTCCTGATAATTTATTTGCGTCATCAAATTATCGCAATCGATAAGAACATCGATGTTATTTGGTCATTTTTACTACTCTGTGGATAATATTACGTTATTTCTGCTGTACAGTTGTTACTACTAGTTTTTCTTCAATTATTATTTCTTTTTTCAATCTGTTGATTTACTGATAAAATGTACGTGGCACACTTTGCAGCTACACCGCATACATCAATTTATCACACAATTGTGACTGCAGTTGAATTAAATTTTTTTTTTTTTTTTATTATTATTATTTCATCAGTCCTCGGGGTTTGTTTAGCACAGTGAACTACTAAACTCATCTGAATCAATGTTTTTCTTTACTTTTCATTTTTTTTTTCTTATTATCCAGATAAGAGTGTGAGCACGAAGGCCTACGGTGGGTAAGGAATGTCGAAATAATTGTATAAACTCACGCGGTATAATATACTCGTTGGCTTTTGTTCAGTTTGGATGAAATTGAGGTAAACTCAACAGCAACAGAAGACTTGAGTGAACATGAGTGATTAATAAGCCTCATTATCATCATTATTATTACACTGATGAATGTACGTGTGATTGTAGAGTGATGGAATATATGAACGGTTCAATGGATGTACCTACTACAGTAGAAAAATGCGTTCTTCAACTTATTATTCGGTTAGAAACACGAAAGAAAAATGTTTTATATTTTTTCAGCCTGTGTTCGGTAACCGAAGCAGCAATTTTACCGACGGTTGGGTGAAAATCTGCGAGTGCGCATGCGCAAGGTACGAATGAAGCGACTTTTTAGTCCTGAGCGTTAAAAGCAGCTTCATTTGGACTCCGCGCATGCGCAGTCAGAGTCGAATCTTGCATCAATGGACGATTTATCCTACCCTCAATTAGGAACATGCACAATGTGCATATAGGATGACCCACTAACAAAAATTAGTTTAAAAAAAGTCGTTTTTCGAAACATTCTTGCTATAAAATGTTTGAAATCAGTTACTTAGGATAGTGAAAATGAAGATAGAATCACGATGGAATGATGATAACTTTGGATTTCATAATTTTGTTGGATATGATGATAAGTTGTGTTGAATTGATAGAATTTACAATGAAATAGACACTATGAACCCAGTTCTTGATGAATTTTTCCGCAATTCTCATATATTGAAATACACGATGTTCAGGTATTGGTATTTCACAGTGAAAATAATCATCTATTTTACTGATATCGAATTTTCTATAGTGCCATCAATTTTCGTTAACGTTTTGCTGTTCAAATATTATTGGTACACCGATGCTCTAGTTGTAATTCAAATATTCCAGATCCATTTTTGGAGCGCCATGTTACTACGTCACCGTAGCCGACGTCAATCTCTCAATATTTATATTTCCATTTGTTGTATAAATTGACAATTGACAAAGCAGGATGCGGATGCCTCAATAATTGCTGAATTTGTTACGGGCTGTCTATTCGTTGATAATCTATCGTAGATTAAAGTTTTGCTTCAACGGCCTTCGTACCATGAAGATCGTACGGTACCCGTTCACCTCGAGATATAGGTGTGAATACCTAAGAAGCTGCGGGGGGTACGATTTTCATCCAATTATCCATCCAACAATATTAACACATTTTTTATCATAAAGCAAAATCTCTAACTAATCTAAACAGCGAAGATGCAATGTGCAAAAAAAAAAAAAAAAGAAAAAAATTTGGATTTTGATGAAAATTGATAATCGAAGGTTTTTTGGGTTTCTAATCAAGAATCTGAGGTCAGATTTGCAAAATTCAAAATAACTGTAAACGGAATGAATAACGGAAATTTCAAGTTTTTTTTTCGCATAATCTCATGTTGTTCGAAGATAGAAAAGCAAATACATACTGATTATTTGAATTCATCCAGCAGATTGATATTTGTCTTTCTGATCAAGGAACGATAATTACAAACGTGAACAAATAATATAGCAGGTAAAATTTGGCTTGTGAAATTTGTGAGGAAAAAAAAACACACACACAGTCTTAACAAGGAGATCAAACATTTTGAGTACCTTCCGAGGATCCTATTTCTGTAACATAAGTGACTCTGGAAAATTTGTCTAAAATTCGATGAAGGCCATGCAAAAATTTCCGTCAATACAACGATCGAAGTTTCATCATTTTATTACAATTTTTTCTTCAGCCTGTTCACTGATATTCAACTTTCGGGTCAAAAGTCGTGTTTGAAACGTCAAGATTCATGTGAATTCTGTAATTTTTTTTTTTTTTAATGCTGATATAATTTTCACTCTTTTGACCACCACCGCAACGACATTTTTTGATTGGTTTCATGAGCTCAACAATTTTTTTTCTCGAGTTTCCCTTTCCACTTCGCGGCCTGAAAAGCCTTTGAAATTCAGGTGTTTGTTTCTGTACCATTCGGAGTTTGAGTGACTGCTCCGTGTCGTTCTTCTTTCCCCATTTCAGGGTTTGAAACGAATTTCACCCTACCCTAATGTTCCGGCTTATTCATTAGCTTTTATGCGGGTCATAATATCCACGGTAATTTTTTTCCTTCTCATTTGCCATTTTTCAATCCAGCTGCATAATGAAACCTGAATATAATCTAACGAGAATTTGATTAGGCGAAAAATTATCGAAAAATTAACGCTTCAAACGATGGATTATTCTTGTAAATTTTCCCTCACCAACTTCACGTTCGATGGAGAAAAAAATTGTTATAGGATACGTGAAATTAAAAAATGATGACGGCATATAAATCATTATTATGACCTCAGAAATATTTCCTCGAAGTATAAGAAGAAGAAGAAGAAGAAGAATCGTTTTGGGTTATTCTATAGATATATCAAAATTGACAGTCGAATAAAAAATGTTATCATGCACGCGATAAATTTTCTCCAACGTTTTCTCAGACCCCAGAGACGTGTCAGTGTGAAATCTTTTTCTGAAGTGGAGAATCCGGTACCACATTTTTCGTCGGCCATACAAGAATGCGGAGATAACTGGTAACGCGGTAAAAATCGTTTCAAGATTCATACTTATATCGATAAAAATTGATGGTCCGGATCCTCTTGAGTATCTGAAGAGACGAGCTCAGCCAATTTTTCGCACCAGGTATATAATTATTGATTAACATATAATTGATATTGATTATAAATTTTTATTCTCATTCTAATATCCAGCTGACACTAATTCTGGTAACTGCAATGTTAGACCGGTTATGAGGTCACATATACGCGAAAATTGATAAGTCAACATTTTTATGCTGAATTTTACATCTAATATTCACTTTGCTATGAATTAATTTACATTTCAATACGGCATTGGATAACGCCTGATATTCTAATAGGGCCACGTGTCTGCAAATTAGTTTACATCAGTGTAAAATTGACCCAAAAAGAAATGACAAAACAGACACTTATCATTATCGCAATACACAAATGTAGGCCAGTCAATACGTATTTTTTTCAATGTTTCAGTTTTGATAATTGACGGAAGAGTTTAATTTTACCTTAAAAGTGAAAAATCCTATCGGATGAGCTTTCACCGCCACCTTGTTTCTGTTTTTCGCAAATATCTCGGCTCCTTTACCTCCAATTGCAAAAATACCTTGAATAAAAAATGTTTGTTATAAAAAGTTCTACAAAAAAGCTTTCATGCATTATTGTCATTAGTCTGCCAGTTTCGTCACAGTTGCTAAATGAAAAATTGCCATCGACCGTACATTGTCCGTTTCAATAAAAAGCAATCTTGATTATTCGTTTTTCTTTTTTTTCACCTCTTTGATCATCCGCGATCTCGTCCGCGATGCTGAGGAACTATAGGAGTCTTCGATGTAAAGCAATTAGCCTGCGAGGAGTGTGCAGGGAACTATTTGTTCCGTACTGCTGACTGTGCAACGAGTCAAACTTGGGAAATTGATATCAAACACAGATCTTGTCGAGGTGGAAAATAGGTGTATGACGGCCCTCGTCTCTCTGTACCGGATCCAATTAATTCAAGTTCTGAGTTTCTCCGGAACAATTAGAGATATATAACGAGAATAAAAAAAGGTTTCCGCCGTTTCCTTCACACCCGAGTGTGAAATTTCATTGCTGCCGGGAAATTTCGATTATATAAGTTTCCAGCTTTTAGAAAACTCCGAGAGATAGAAAAAAATAAATAAAAAAATTCTTGTAAACTCTGGATTCTCAAGTTCGCGCGATAATTAATCCGGGGATTTGAAATTTTACAACAGGAAAATTCCTCGCGCCCCAATAAGCCGCGGATATTGGTCTGAGATATTATATCGGCATCGTGGACCGAATACGAGATCCTAAACTAACTCGATTCAAGTCTCATCTCATGAGACTGTTCAACTTCACAATTTTTCTTCCGAGGAGCGTAATGAGATCTTGTTATTCTTACATGCCGGTTTCGTAGGCACCTAATTCGGAGATCAGAAATGAGCTACCCTGCTATAATGCCCCCAATTGGCAGAGTTGGAAGTGATTTTCCTTTGGCATAACGATTTGGCGATTCGACGATTCTCCATCCAAAATGAGTCGAATTTACGGGGCCTTGTTAAGAAATCTAATCAGGTCTTGTTCCGGACGTGACGTACGTGCCAGAAATACGGTAAAGTGGAACGAGGAATCGACCCTCGGAAATATATGTGATATGGAAAATATGGAAATCGTACTACGAAAGGCGGTGGAATTAATTTCATTCTCCCTCTTATCGTTTCTCAGAATATACGTATATATATATGTATTTTTTTTCAGCCCAAGGAAACTTTTGCATCCTTCAATTTGATCGCCTTGAATATTAAGAGCGATCGATAATGATGGTAACTTGTTACCCTGATTTATCCATGAGGCGGTTCAACCAACAGTCTCATTGAAAAGCCAATTATATCGTAATGAAATCCAAGTTTGAGTTTGCGTCCAAACTTTCTTACGACGCCATACTTTGATTATAGTGTAATTAGATCTGACAGCTTGCCATTTTTTTTTCTAAATGCTGTTTCGGGTTTCAAAAAGGCGGGAGAACGATATTTCATCTTTCCCGACTGTCTGGATTCGACACAGAGTGAGATATAGAAAAACTGTTAATTTGCCTTTTTTGGGACAATAAACTGAGTGTGTACACCAAATTTCGTCTTAAAATATTGAGATTTGAAGGAGTTATTCAACTTCAAGGTTTCGATTTTGAGGTTAAAGAAGCTCGGTCGATAAAGAAACCGGATTACATCGGTTAAAGGGGGAAAAATCTATGTAGAATGCCTGAGACTAGTCAATTTTGTGAGAAAGACATTGTTTTACATTCTTTCAACTTTTGACATATTTTTTATTTCATTTTTTCACTGTTTGAGATTATTTTTCAGATCTTTTTCTTTTACAAATATACAGTGCCTAGCGTCCGTTTTAATAATTTGACATCGAAAAACCTTTTTTATTCCAAAAATTGATGAAAAAAAAAAAAACGCTGAGGTTGAACTCAATCCGGTCCAAAGAAATAAAGAAAATTTACCAAATGATACTTTCATAAAAATTATTGGAAGATTGAGTCGGAATTTTACACAAAACATTTCTATTATTTGCAATCAAAAAAGCACTTCGTTATCAACATTTCGGAGATTATATTGAGGATCAATCCACGGATAAAAGAAAGTTGAGAAAATTTTTACAAAATTTCATCAACATCGGTCAAATAGTTTTTGAATTATCTTGAACACAAATTTTGAAATTATATAGTCCTCAGTAGTTATTACAATTTTTCAATATAGAACTCAAAATCGGTTTCGAATTTGAGTATGAATTTTTTACAGTACATTCTCAAGATATAATATGCAAACCAGCCCGGTGACACTTCCCTATACCGCTAATGTTATACAGTGATTCCCTTATTGTCGCCGACCACTACGCGGCGCTGGGGGTAGTGTGCCCGGCCGGTGGGCGTGGTTACGTCGAAAACATTCGAAAGCTGATTCGAAAGGTTGCGACATAACCTCGAACACCCACCGAATAACTTCACAAATGCTAATAAATAAAAGTTTGACTATTAATATACGAACACGTGGTTTATTTTTCATTCAATAGTTTGATCCAACGTGAATTGCAGCATTATTTTTAATTTCGATTTTTAAATTCATATTCACGTTGTTAATGATAATGGTGATAAATAGTATAAGGGGGATTCCATGTAAAATCGAACGGTCGATTTCCCTGACCCCTTTCGTTCCAAAATTTTCGCATTGGAACTTTTTTCACACATCGTTCACGTTTTGAGCTATGTAGGCGCGAAAAGTAAAAAAATCAATTTAAAATCAATTTATTCGATGATTTTTCGTAATAGAACGAGGAGTCGAAAAACTCGGAAAAATCTGAAAAAAAATCACAGTTCATCCTTTCAACATGTAGTTTGACTGTGCAACAGGAGAAGAAAATCGAAAGATGTCCGGGAAAAAATCTCGTTTTTTCGGTTGATTTGACGTGGAATCCCCCACAATTACTGTTAAAAAATGATGTATAAGCGTCCTAATACCTTCATTAAAAACAAATATTTAACGGAGAATGGATATTGGGGAGGGATCTGGTTATTCGAGGTCTTTCAAATTTTTCCGTCGTAACCACGCCCACCGACAGGGCACACTACTCCCAGCGCCGCGTAGCGGTTGGCGACAGTAAGGGAATCAGTCAAACTGGATAGTGTCACCGGGCTGATGCAAACAGATCGAATGTCGGTAAAGTAGGGTGCGTTCTTACCCAAAATCTTATTTATTGCTCGGTACTCCGCGAGGAAGGTCCAGAACGGGTGTTCGTTCAGGCGTTGGATATATTATGCTGTTACGTACTGACGCAGATGAAGAAACGCGTTGAAATCGGAAAAAAATTATTTTTGGCAAAATATTATCGCCGAAATTGTGTAAAAAAATGGCCGCTCGAGATTCGATGCTCACCTGTTTGTTGAATTGTTGAAGTATCCTTGGCCTCCAGCAGTGAAATTTTCTGTCGATAGTAAACTGTGGGACGGTACAAAGCGAAGGATATAATTGTTTTTTGCAACACCTGCCCAGAAAGCGTGATTTTCGAAGCGTGTATAGCGTGCGTAAAGTGCCTAGGGCTTTAGCCCTAGTGCGGAAAGTAAAGTTTTCTGCACGGCTCGGAAAAGTGGCACTCTACGCACGCTATACACGCTTCGAAAATCAAACTTTCCATCGCAGGAATTACAAAAAATATCGTGTGTGGCACGTGCGGAAGGCCGATATCTAACTCGTGTGACAGCACCCTACTGAAAAACGCGGCATGAGATCTGATATGAGATCTCATGAGATCTGACGTAGGCTCATATGAGATCTGATAACTAAATTCAACTGGGTTCTCATGCTAGATCTCATGTGAGATCTCGTATGAGTTCTCATGTGTTCTCAGATCGCATTTCTTCAACGATATTACGTCAGCTTTCGTGATTTTGAATTATGATTTCAGTTAAAAGTCAAACAAATCTTGGGTAAGTTCAAAATTGTTTTTTATTTCATGAAAAACAATAAATAACGAGAGTTAAGCCAACAAATTGCAATCGTTACATCTAGGATTATATAGTGGTAGTCCGTCCAATATTAGTGTAGGTCTTATTTGGTATAGAAGAGCTGTTTCGATATCATGTTCATGGCGTGTCCTGTCTGTCCGAATACTGGTTGCATTCGGGATAGTCTTCCAGCGAGTCTGAAAAATAACTGCAAACAGATGATTATTATTTGACACACTTCACCTGAAATCTTTGAGGAGCCAACGTTAACATTTTTGATTGACTAAGTCAGCCACGTGGCGAGTTGAAGTTATGTTGAGGTTATGCTATTACGCCTAGGGTTTCTTATAAATTATTCATATAGAAACATCGTCCAAAGAGATTGTTGAGTTGGAGATTATCATTCGATAATGAGAAATCAACCATGTTTACAGAGACTCACATGTTTTGGTGACTTCCTAACATCCATACCGACCGAGGTGTTGACGGTTCGAACGTCGGGAGTGAAGTGAGGTGAGGTATCCATTTTGATTGAAACGCACGTGATGCCATAAAAGTAAAACCTCCGGTGCTCCGAACAACCGGATGCCCAATTCCTTCCTTTTCCTTTTCTCCTGCCCGGAGGAATAGGGTACCGCTGATAACAACTAGAGCGGCCACTCACAAAGACGCCAGCCGCTAGTGTATCATGGATCAACTATAAGTCTCGGTCATGCTGAAAATTCTGTATGGATAGCAACTCGCGACGATCGATTTCGAAGGCGGTGGATGCCGACTGTGATTTGTTGATCCCCACGTGACTAGAAAAAGTAGACTAAAAAATTGTTTTCAACAATCTTCCAAATATAGCAGCCTGAACAGGCTGGCGTCAGGCTGTAGTGAGGCGTCAAAATCAGGCCCTGGTGAGGCCGGCCTCTCGGGCTCTGATTAGATTGGTTTATCAGGCCCTGGTCAAGCTTCCTGATCAAGCCCTGATTGTATCTGTTTGATCTGAGTTTGCATTCTTTCGTGCTGATTGTCGTCAGTTCACATTATTCATTTTTATCCATTGATTATAGAAAGCTATCACGACAGAAAGATTCACAGTTCAAGGAGACATAAAACTGTACGTGCAAACATTTTTCTCGAATCATTTTAGATGATGATTCAGGGTGACACAAAGTCGCGAAGTTCTATCTGCATCGTTCGTGCAGTGCTCCAGTGGAGTTGTACCTCTTCTTATGATCTTCCGAGTATGACCAAAGGGTAACGAACCGAAAGAAAATCCGAGTTTCTGCATTTTTTGGTGCACATCGCAATTCTTGAATGATAATTTCTTCTAATCAGGGGAAACTGTTATAACTCGGAATGCTTTTTCGATTTTTGGTTATTAATCGGGAAATCTCCAACGTTTTACGTGGAACTTGAATCGAATCACAAAGCAGTCTTTCGCCGACACTAAACACCGGAAGTCATTTTTTCAAAAGAAGTAAATTTATGGTAAACGTGTTGTGAAATTTTCAAAAAATGTGTGACATAATTATTCGTGTTCGGGATCCAATAATTACACAATATTGAAGTGCGTCTGTTAACATTTTATTTTTATATTCGATCACATTTTCATAGTAGCAGTCAACATGTCATTAGCCGTGGTGGGATTTACAGTGACCTGTACCGTCGCATACATTTGAGCAGCATTCATGGGCGGAAACACACTGAAATCGTAATAAAGAGAATCGTGAAACTATCATAGCTACGGTTTCTTCTGAGCTTCACACAATTTGTCCCGATCCAACCAAAAACCCCTGGAGAGGGTATACATTCGCCTCAATTGAATTAGCTTCGGAAAATATTCTACTTTACCACACAAGATTATCATACACGGCATAATGGTGCACGTGGCATTATTGAACGCAAGTTTCTTATTCACGCAGCGTTACTGCTGCACGGAACTATTGTCGTACACGATCGATGGAATTCCCTTCTGCTTCTTGCAATATGTTAACTTTTTAGTTGTTACAAAACCAGAATCTCACTAAATGACCCGAATCAAAAATTTACACCATCTGTGTTGTGACCAACGATAAGAGTCATGCGCGTTGTATGATTGGCTGTCCTTTATCATTCTAACCCTCAAAGGCTGTCTCAACGACGAACGGATCTATACATCGATAATCGATGCCATCCACCACCTAGTTGTGGTTTCGCACAAAATCATATTTTGTCTACGGATATCTCTCGGTATAAAGCTGTGCTAAAGGAAGCCCGTGAACAATAACGCCATGGAAAATAATCCTGTGCAGAATATCAATTCATTGTCAAGTGTGTACAAATGCAATAAAAGTGAAGAACAGGGAGCGAAAAGGAAAAAAGGCAAACACCAGAGAAAAAGACAATGATTGACTTGGAAAAAAATTATACACGGCGTAAAGGCATTACTCAAAATACACGACTCCGAGAAAAACTTCCTGGTTTCATGAGAAAAGGAATTGAATGATTTTTTCGAACACGTTGTGCATGATACCGTAGAAGGGGCATTCAAAGGAGGATCCATAACTGTTGAGAGTTTTGGTCCCACTTTTCTGCTCGATGAAGATTAATACAAAATTACCGAATTCCAAGATAGTGAAAATGGCACAAGGTGCCCCATGCATGGGGTAGATAATTCGTCTGTCACTGTACAAAAATAGGGTAGAACTGACAAATTTCAGACTAGACATGACAGGTATAAATAGTGAGAAATTTCTGCCAGAAGCGGAAATCGGGATATTCGTAGTGGAACAGGGTGCCCCATGTCACAGGGGACCCCACTCGCCCTAAACAAGTTGCTTGCGTTAGAGAATTAAGGATGAATTGGTGATTATAATCAAGGTATTAGACTCAGACAATGACCCAATTTTTTGGGCTATGAATTAAAAAAAAATGAAACATTTTTACACCCTGATGAGTTTTTCCCGTTGGAATGTCGTGCACCGTACTTGTTTGCATTTGAGTGTCAGTAGATATAAAAGTTCGAATATTTACAGGCTCATGAGGGTCACTGATGCATGTTTCACCGGAGCCGGCCAGAAGGACTAACAGAGCAGTATAGATTACTGCAAGAGTTAATTTTCTCATTGCTGCTGCGTCTTCGTCTAAATAGAAACAGACTTCCATAATAAGAACGGTATTTCATGGACAGCATTTTAGCATGAGACGATGCGTCGATATACTTACTTGAAAAATAACGTTTGAAGTTACGGTTTATGGAGCTGCGAAACTGAACGGTGGACGACTCGAGCTAACTGACTTCCCTATACTCATTTCCCGGTCAATTTATAGTACTGTGCGACGGCACAAGTGGCACCTCGAAATTTCCCCACCAGCAGGGCGATTCAAGACGATTGGTCAGTTCCGTGTACACAAAGCAATATGAGGTAATCTCCGCAAGTCTGGCATTGACAATTCCAACGACGATAAAAAATGTTTTTATTTTCTCACGTTCGCACTTTAGTGTTATCGTTTTCGAAATTCATTTTTCATTTTAAGTGTTCGTCGTGATTTGTTGAAACAGTTGTCACGAAAACCTTAGACTATTATATTCTTTTAGTAATATTAGTACCCCTTTTTAACTTCCGCAAGTCGTGCATCAACAATTCCAATGTCGATAAACAATGTTTTTATTTTCTCGACTTCGCACTTTAATGTTATCGTTTTCGGAATTCATTTTCCATTTTAAGTGTTAATCGTGATTTGTCGAAACAGTTGTCACGAAAACCTGGGACTATTATACTCTTCTAGTAATATTAGTACCCCTTTTGACTTCCGCAAGTCGTGCATCAGCAATTCCAATGTCGATAAACAATGTTTTTATTTTCTCGACTTCGCACTTTAATGTTATCGTTTTCGGAATTCATTTTCCATTTTAAGTGTTAATCGTGATTTTTCGAAACAGTTGTCACGAAAACCTGAGACTATTATACTCTTCTAGTAATATTAGTACCCCTTTTTAACTTCCGCAAGTCGTGCATCAACAATTCCAATGTCGATAAAAAATGTTTTTATTTTCTCACGTTCGCACTTTAGTGTTATCGTTTTCGAAATTCATTTTTCATTTTAAGTGTTCGTCGTGATTTGTTGGAACAGTTCTCACGAAAACCTGAGACTATTATATTCTTTTAGTAATATTAGTACCCCTTTTTAACTGACTAAAAGTCACGTAAGCCCCGATAACTAGGCCAGGATAGTACGTCTTACATCCGGTCAGTACGGATAAATTTTCCTCTATCTTTTCTTAACGTTTCAAACACTTTGAACAAATGAAACGCAATGTTGCAACGTTACGAAAATGCTCCAAAAATTACCATAAAATCTGAGGTCAATTCTGGAATTTTTGGTGATGTTTGGGGAATTTTCCTAACGTCACAGCATGGCGTTTTATTTGCCCATCATTGGACTGGTGCCAAAATGGTCGGAATGAAAAATGGGATTTTTCCGAATTTTTTTAGATTGAGGGTAGAATAACCATAAAAAATTAACGGTTAGTCGAAAAAATCTGACAAACTTCAGGAGTGCTGTTTTAAGATCAAAGAATCATAGAGGAAAGCGTAAAGGGCTATTCCGCGTGTAGTCCGCAATTTGAGGCGCGTCGCGTCTCACGGAATGGCGGGCGACCGGCCACCGCTACTCCGCGGTGGCGACGCAACGTTATTTGCGAACCATTTTCACGATGTTGGACATGATTAAAAAATCTGAAAAAAATACTGTACCTCTCCCGTTTTTTTTTTTTTATTACTGAGATTCAAAATAGCGGATACATATTATGGGAATGGACATGCATGATATAGAATACATATAACTTGCTACGTATTTCGGTACTTATAATCACCCCCAAGGATATATAATTTATATATAGTGATTTATTTATCATTGATGAAACCGGGCATTAAACTTACAAATGTGAACAAAAGTTTTCGTAATAGCTACATTTTAGCGCATAGATTTACGGGTACATGACTCAATACAGTAAGAAAAAACCCTACATTCTACAGCTTTCGTCGACACAGGTAAAAATGAATGAAATCGTCGAGTAGCTTCGACCGTTATTGCTTGGTCGAATCGTGGTTTCAAGAATTTTTCATGTTCTTCATGTTCGCTGGTAGTGCAGAAGTCAAAGGTGATATTTTTCAATGCACTTTGACACCATTCGAATAATTCTCTTCGAGTCAGAATATGGTTTTCGTTAGGTCGTTGTAGGCTTGCACGTGCTGCAAATCTTTTTACAGTTCCACCGATACCATCGCATAGACTTTGTCCATATGACGTTGCAAAGAAATGCCATTCAGCCTCGACAATAAAGTCATCAAAATGACCCGACTGGAAATTTAATCAGGCTAGCCTGTCGTCCGACCAGGCCCCGATCAGGTTGAAATCAGGTTTGCCATATTACGGTATAGCTGATAAGGTCCTAATCAGGCGAGCATCAGGTTTACCTCAGCGAGGCAAGCCTGTTGGACCCGGGCCCTGATCGGGGCAAGCTCTGGTATTTCTTACTAAGGTGTACCTGTTGGACCGAGTATGAGTGGTTCAGCTTACTCAAACCACAAAATTTGTATTTTGTAATTATATTTTTATTGTTTAATAATGAACACACAGATTCACGAATATAATCAGGGCTTGACCAGAAAGCCTGATCAGTAAATCTGTGGGCCTGACTGACATCCTCGCTTACCTCTGTGAAGTTCGATCATAATTATATGACCGCTGTATCTCCTCCCTCTGAAAAAATCTCAATTCCTCTTTTGTGGTTGAAGGGGATTTTTTATCATTGCGAAAAGATGCAAAAAGAAGAAAATGAAAACCGTATAACAATACCGCGAACGCGTGATATACTGATATAGGGTGTAGCTTGTGTAATCAAGAGTAGAAGTATTCGGTGCATATCAAAGGGCTATCGAACTAGATTACGGTTTCGCGTGGAGGTACATATGTACATGTGTGTAGAACACTGGGAAATTTAACACGTCATATATTGGAAGCGATGCAGTTATCTGGTTCGCACACTGCATGACAATCGGATATTTCGCACAAAATACCAGGCGCGGTTCCGCACTACACGATTCGATTTTCCCCTCTCTATAATAATTATTGTACGTGTATACATATATGTATACCTACCGCATAGTTTTATACAACCATGTTACGGTATTTTGTCAAATTTAGGAATAAGGAATCTGAATAGTAAAGATTTTGTATTGATCACAAAATTATTGGACATATATCATCCTTCGATATTTTTTAAGCTTTTATCAAATTTTATCTCGATCTTGTCTCTAGGTAAAATATCTTCGAATAGTTTCACATAATCTTATGAAATTTTCTCAAACTATAGGTAATTTTATTATATAAGTGTATAAAATTTGACATAATAATTAGAATTCCGCACGAACTTTCATAATTGTCACCCCATTATTTTGTAGCTCGCGAAAAAACAATTAGGACATTTTTTTCGTTTTTTCAATTGCAGCAAAATTCAAGGCAACATAATGGACGCAAAATTACTACGTTTTGACGTCACCTAAAATCTATACTAGCAGGACAAAATTCAATTGCCTGTCACCTCTATAATTATAGTTTTTAACGAGAGAAAAAAAAAACCATGACCCAATTAGAGTTTTGAGTTATCATAGAAAAACAAAAGCATTTTGATAAAGTCTATATAATATACAGAATTGATTGTTTCACCGATACTTGACAGTCCATCCGAAATTGTACGAAATTGAAACCTTCGAAGCTGCGGTGACAAAAAGCACAATTTCCAGACGCAATAATAACCGTATAGCGTCGGGTTCGTCGAAACTTTTTCACGATCAAGAGTCTGATATTATAACTCGATGAAAAAAAGCTTGTTAAAATATATTCGAGCGAGCTGACTAGGGCTGGCAGTGAAAAAGTGTAATAGTCATTCCGAAGATTGGAACAGCCCATGTACCTCCAAAGTCACGGTTTATCCATTCAGCAACTGTGATGCTGACATTTCCGTTCGACTGCAATCACCTGCATAGATTGCTGGTCTATCTTCCAGGTGAAAATCGTAGAGTGAAATACGTCGTCGTCTCTAAGGCAAATAAGGCAATTCAAACAAGTCATTTCCACGGTTGAACAACTATCTCAAATATCGTGAATTCAGGATCCGTGAATATCCCCGTATTTACCGCAATGGTGAATTTAAATACATGTTATCTCGCAGAACGTCGCAACTGACCCGCGAAAAACCAATAAAGTTTTTTTTCTTGTATTCTCAAAAAAGCTATCAAATTTCTTCTCTTTCCTTTTTATCGTGTTCATCGTGTGGAACATCAGAAGTTTGCTTTTCGACTTAGTCGAATTTAAAGTTTCTTCGGTATTTCCTGTATTTCGAGGTCGTATGATATAATATTCGATCGGAATTAGGCCTACATAAATTACAAGCCTAGTTTCATCACCCTCTACGATATTTTATCGGTCACAAGATAATATTGGTTCGGGTTCCTCCCTTCCTTTCCTTCCTCCCCTTCGCGTCTCGACCCCGGGGTTTAGTTTAATTAATCGTTTCCAATGTCTGTATGTTCACTTTGGGTTATGCACATTGTACATTGGCTATCAAAATACTCGTAGCATTGTTTGATAGTACTTAGAAAAGTAATTTGCTCTCGTTGTATCCGATCCAGGGGTTTTTTCTTCAGTGACATTTTTATAACGAATGACAACCTACGTGAAAAAGAAGAAGAAAAAAAAACAGGAAGATTTATCCTTATAAATCTCTCAAATGATAAATTCCAATTCATCGCTTATATACGCGAAGGATCTGCAGAGCTTCTACAAAGCTATGGGGTAAATTTTCACCCACATAACATTGTATCCTATGTATATCGTATAGTATATAACGTTCATGCGATTTGTAGTCAGGGTTTTTTCCCTCAAACTCCGAATCCTCGGCTTAGGTTTGACCCATTTTTCAACGCTCCTTGCAATTCAAAATAACATTCTTTTCCTCGGATGTATCGCGTTCTGAATATTTGTGAAATATTTTTTGCGTTATATTCGTTCCACCTCCGTAAAAAATGTCCTTTTTCCTTTACGGGTAACAATTTTCAACCAATTTCTCTCATCACCCAGCAGAAATTTGTGTTATCACAATTTCAAATTCGGTTCAAACATCTCATAATAAAATCATCGTCTCAAAGAGAATGACAATGAAAATTGAAAGGTCGATCGATCTCATGACCGTAATAATTTTGCAGAGCAAATGATTGCAGAGATTGCATCTTACAATCGAGACTGCAGATAAATCTAATGTATGCATTACGTGTGTGATGAAGTATTTCAGATAACGATATCGAATGAGATCGATTACATATCATCAAAGCTTCGTAAATTGTGTCAATGTTGGATTTCCACGATTTGAGAATACCAACGACAATTTTGATCGAGTTATGTGTTCAAGTTCAGAGTCCTGGCAAAGCTGAAGGAACCATTTCCTCGGATATAACCCCGAAATATCTTCTCTCAGCTTTTATTTGCAGTGCTTCGAATTTAGAATCGTTCGTTGGTTAATCTTTGTGAGCGTTCTATTTGCGATTCGATCACGTAACCCATACGTTAGCCCGTAACAGAATAAATGGGACCGGATTAAACTTTCCCGGTAATGTAACATCTCATTAGAATTATTGTGCTTCCTTAATTGCCACCTTACGCAACGTTGCATAAATTCGGTGGTTGGTTGTCTCCGATAAAGGTTATACATATATTTAGCAAACTTTGCACCCCACAGATTTCCTTCTTTCTATCAGGAAAATAGTTCAGTCAAATAAGAAAGAATAGAAAAAGTAATCAGTAAAGTAATCAGTTTTTTCATTATATCTCGACAGCTATTGATCCTATCGTCACAAAGGTGGTTATAAAAAGTGAAGTTCATTAAATTTTCTACAACAAAGGTTCAATACATTTTTGCCGTATCTTTAATAGTTTTTGTGTAATACAGGGCTGAAAATATCGATATTTGTATAGAACCTTGTGAAAATTATGTACGTATTCACTGTTGTATTGGAGAAAAACTATCGAAGATACGAGAAAAACGTATCCAATCTTTGTTATAGAAAATTTAGTGAGCTTCATTTTTTGTAATAACCTCCGTGACGTTAGGATCAATAGTTGTCGAGATATGATGAAAAAACTGAATTCTCGCACCTTTGATCGTCTCTGTCAATTTATTGATGGCTACATTTTGATTTAATTTAACTGGACCAAAGTAATTTTGATCCAATTCTATACCGTCGTTTAGGTGTTTTTTTCATCTACAGTGTCATTTTGGAACACTAGTATCCATTTCTTGCTCACGGAACGTGCTTTCGCGCTCGTTGACCACCCGCGACTCTTGAAACTTAGAAGTTGTGACTGAATGACTCGATGGAAATGAGAGTATGAAAGCAACCATTCAATGGCGTCAGGCGGACCATCGAATTCTGTATGGACTTTAATTTTGGTCCTTTCAAACAACTTCCATCTTCAGCGAAGCTGTCTTCAGAAATAATCTCCAAGATTCAGCGATACTTTCGAGGGTTTTGTAATGAAAAGTTTTCTGTTTTCTGTTTTTTTTTTTGTGAATATCCACTGAGTGTTAAATACTCTGTAAATATCAGGTATAGAAGGAGGGTGATTCCAAAGTTATGGAATAATATCGTATCCAAAGATCTAACCGAGTTAAGATTGAATATTATTTGCATACTATAGTAGTTTTCGCAAAGTTACTTTTCCGCTCGCTGTATATTATGCGATGAATGAACAATAAAAATTATACAGCCAACACCGCACGGGATTTTTCAACTTGATCAACGGGGTGTGAATTTTATTTAAAACCGTGGAAAGACGGTGGAATAGGAAAAGATTAAAATAATACGAGTAAGAAAACTTTTTTACAACTCTATAATTAAGTTGGAAGAAACGAGAAGAAAAAAAAAATTTCTTCATACTCTGCATTTAATAACATCTGGAAATACTGTTTAGTCAACCATTGATTCAACGTTACAAAAATTAATTTTTTCAATTACTTTTTTATGGTCATCCTCGACGGTTTCCTTCAGATCCCGATGATATAGTTTCCCAAATTAAAGGACCAGACCCTTGCCACTTGGGTTCCCATGATATGAATGTGTATAATAATTCAAGCGGAGCGCCCATATGTGGGCAACCGGATTCGCACCATCGCGCGGAATGGAGAAACTTTAAATTGCGACACGCTTGTGCCCAAGAAATAAGAATTTTTTGAAATTTATTAAGGCTGCATTTTTTTTACCGGAATGAGTAACGGGCTCCGTTCACATCTCGTATGCTCTCCAGACTACGAGCTGTTTTCATCAAATGCGACGAGGGGTAAGACTCATCCGAATTCCGAGCTTATCTCCTGCAAATTATCATCGGTATTCCACGAGGAACGAAGTGAGATTCTGCGAAATCACAGATCTTGACATTGGAATGTACTACCAATCAAGGAATGGCTGGAATCAGGACTTAATGTGCATGGAACTTCGACATCGAGGTGGGATGATTATTATCCTGCATTCTGATCCGAACGGAGTCCTCATTTCCTTCCACTGCGTCACGACGCACCATCAGGGGTGGTTTTTGAGAAGAGAACTTTTTTGTATCTTCATTGTTTGAAAAATGTCAAAAAATCATTGTTCATACTTCGAAATGAGTTTCACACGATTTTAGAAACAATTTTCCTTTTCACACTTTGTGGTCTCAAACTGGTTATGAAAAATCCTATCCTTATGAAACCAGAAGATCTGGAATTGTTTATCTCAAAAAACGATTGTAAAGTACAAAATGAAATAACTTTTCTAAAAATCCAATTATCCTCCGCATTTTTATTTCTCGGTATAATTAGCCCTCGGAGTTCTTGTAAATTGAGGTACGAGAATCGGGTTACGACGATTCTAACAACTGAATCCTATCCTGTTTCTCCGTTGACTTTTCCAATTAACCTTCGAGGACGTGGGTTGGTCCTGGCTTCTGATAACTTTTGAGTGAAATGTTATCTCGAGTGGAGAAAGTCCGGATCCGGTATCGGTTACACGTTACAGTAATCGGAAGTCATTATTTAGACCCACATCTGTTTGACAACGCCAATCAAGCAACCCCATCCTATTTTTCTTCTTCTACTTCTTCTTCTTCTTCTTCTTTGGGGATATTATGTATCATCTGATTCGGAACAGAGGGTTGAATACGAAATCAGTTGTTCCACGAAGGTTGCAAATTTAACGAGGCACTGAGTGGTACTAATGTAATGACTAACACCCTAGTAGCAACCCCGAATATATATCAGAGTCTAGATTGACGTTAGTTTCAAACCCTCACCAGAATTCAACATCCTGTGTGGGAGTTCAAAAGCAGCTTGTTATAATTGACATCGATCAAAAGTTCACAATCGCACCTAACTTGCATCCAGAAGCACGAGAACTGATGACTTTTGTAGAAAAAAAAGAAGCGGGTTTGTCGCAGACTTTGCACTTTCGGTCATTTATTTTGTTTCCAGATATTTTTAATCTTGCAAATCTGACCTCAGATTCGTGATAAGTGATCCAAAAAACGTTCGAGTACCAATTTTCATCAAAATCCAAATATTTTCATTTTTTTTTTTTTTTGCAGCATATCGAATACACAAAATTAAAATTTTGCAAAACTGACCTCAGATTCGTGATCACCGATCCAAGAATCCATGTGGTATCAAATTTCATTCAAATTCTTTGATCCGTTTAAAAAATATCGTCATTTTCGTTGTATTTTTCGAAATTTTGTTATGTAATTAATTCAAAAAGTACTGAACCGATCAAAGTAAAAATTTATTCAGTTCTAGGCTGAGAAAAGCTGCGTCGATTGACTCTGATTTGATCAAAATCCGCGCTCTCGTTTTCGAAATATCGTGGGGACAAAAATTTGGTCACTTTTTATTTTCTCCCTCAAAACAGAAAAAATCGTGAAGTGAAAAAAAAACAGTACAAGCTAGCAAATAATTCCTCACGATATATTCAACGATCACATTGGAATCTCTTTTCCTTTGGAGCATGAAATAAATGAAGCCGAGGGGGAAATAACTCGAGATTTGAGTGACACATCAATTCTTGGGTTGAAATAATTCGAAATAATTCATTCAATTCAGAATAATTCAGAGTAATTCAATGTAATCCAACTTAATTCAATGTAATTCAGTGTTAATTCAGGTACTTCTCGTCAATTCAAGTAATTCACGGTTAATTCAGGTAATTCTCCTTAATTTCAGTAATTCACTTTCAATTCAGGTAATTCTCATTAATTCAAGTAATTCACTGTTAATTCAAGTAATACGCTTTCAATTCAGGTAATTCTTGTCAATTCAGGTAATTCTCATCAATTCAAGTAATTCTCGTTAATTCAGTGAATTACGAAATAATTCACGGACTATTGACACGTCAATTCAAGGAGTTATTTCCGCCTCGAATGAAGCACATCATCACGTAGCGCCCTTTCGTGAAATTGACCGAGGCAGGTTCCAGAGCCTTTTTCCCCATTTCGTCACGGTCACATTCTTCCCGAACGATATTTCATCATGGTATCCTGTTTCTCGCGAACACATCCTGCTCTCTATCCGACAAACTTCCGGATACTGACGATGAGATGAGCCAGAGTCCAAAGATAACATTAATTAACGTTTCGCCTCTGTTTACTCGATCGCTGCTTGTCTTGATCCCCGAGATAGTGTATCGTAGTTGTCTATTGGACTTTGATGAACTAGATTCAATCAAGAGCATCAAAGACCTCGAACTATGACGACGAGGAATAGTTGCCGAGTACATATTCCCTTAGAAACTCGGATGAAGCGACGTTCTTATGAATCTTCCGAGAAAATCTGAACCCCACAATCATCCCTTTTGATGGGATGATAATTGATTGACAAAGACGAAGGCCTCTGATATCATGCGGTTAGGACATAGCGATCCTTTCTGATATCTGTGCCTGACTACATACCTTGTCCATAGTATCAGCATCAAACTTTGATACTAAAAGTTTTCCTTCCGTCGTGGTTCAATGGTTTCGTTCCAATTCCACTGTGGTTGTTCAGTTCATTAGATTTCACATCCCTGAATTATCCTGAATTGAGATTTTCTGCTGAAACTTTTCATCTCTGTTTTAAAATTGGAGGAATCGAGTCAAAACATTCCAGCAATGCATGATTTCCGGTTCAATTATTTCACGACTTTATTTCATCCAGCAAAAATATCATTACTGCCTTTTCGAATCCCCCCCCCCCCCTTTTTTTGCGAATCTATGCGAACTTCCGCCGATTATTGTCATAGTATATCTACTGAACACACTCGGATGAACACTAAAGCACGATATTTTTTACCCTTGGGATTTACCCTCGCGAACTCTTTCGCGAACACGAATGAAGCTTCCGATATATTTCCGCTCCACTTCCAGGCGCGACCACAGAAATGGATAAAAAAGAAACCGTAGAATTCACAGGATTTTTCTCGGACTATTATCCACGGTGGGATTTGTCAACGGAATAAAATTTACTGGGAATTTAGGTTAGTTACTTTTCTGAAAAGTTTTACAAACCCGGAATGCACTGAAATTTTTTTTTTTTTTTTCAAATCGTTGTTTCCATTAAACTTTTTTTTGGCCAGTTGGATGAGATCTGCGGTCATTCGTCCCGAATAAGTACCCGTCCTAATTGGTCTTCGAATAACTTCTGAGTTCCTAATTATGATTAATTACCACATTTCAGAGGTGCGGAGAATATTGTCGCGGTAATTCCACGCGTGTGAATATGTAGTAGCTTTTTATATACCTACAAAAATTCTAACCGTACGTCACTCGGTCATAAATCTTCGAAGCACTTTCGTGTTCGTTCCGCATCACGTGGTGTAATTTTAAGAAACCATTAGCAAACCACTTGCGCATATTATATAATATATATCAATTGAAAAAAAAAATGAAAATAAAGTGATAAGAATACGTCCCAATGAGGCACACCTCGCGAGATCAGGATTAACAATTTTTTTTAGCCACAAATAATTCGATTTCCAGGATCCTAGAGTGTGAATTTACATTATATCTAATCATTTTAATGATTCATATGGAAATCTAAGACCACCGATTTAACGTATGAATACCTGAGTGTAATCTAACACCGCACACTTCGAGACTGCAAACTAACAAATTAGCATAATAGCACCGCTAGGGTGTAATTCCGTACATTTACCATGATATAAAAATGAGAGACTATCCTCAAAGCTAGAAAAAACTTGGAAAAAGAAACAAAGAAAAAAGACAATCGTGGGACGAATTATTGAAAAAAAAACTACGTTCATAAAGTCTGAAGAATTATTAACTTGCATGAGAAACATTTTTTCCCGGGAATACTTAATCTGTGTCCAGTTGGAGGCGATATTAAATTCAAAATTTGATCACAGTGGTCGAACTCGTCAGCGAGGAAATACTGAAAATTGGATTCTTCCAGGTGTTACATTTGACCTGAAATCTTTGTTTTTTTAAGGTTCGAAACGAACTGTAATTATAAATGGGTTGGCCACTCTTAATTACTTCCTACGATTAAAAATAAATCTTCTATACAGTCGCCCAAGTCACTGCAGTTGATTTTGTTCTCGAATCTGAATGGAAATAAAAATTCAATTATAAACGGTCTCAGACGATTTTTTGAGAAACTCAATCAACGAAGAATGGGATGATAGAAGAGTTTTTCCATTATCTTGAATAAAGTAACAGCATAAGTCTAGTTCGTTTGGTACAGAATCACAAATCTGGTTAATTCCCACCTCGTGAGACTTGAGATTTGTGAAAAGGAAAAAAATAACAGAAAGCTATTACTGGCTCTCCTCGATCGCTCATTTTTTTTCCTTGACGAAACGAGAGAAAAAAAAAAGAAACTTACAACGTAATATCCAAGCTTGTCGTGATTATCCTCTGAACTCGAAGAAAAAAGTTTCGTTTCATTTTTCAAAATCTCTAGCGTCCCTGTCTCTCAGAAATAATTGCTTTGTAATGTAAAAAGCTCGATTTGACTAACGAGCTTTTCATCCCTACGTTAAATCAAGCTATAATCTAAATCCAAGGGATACAAATGATGGGCGTTAGTTGAGAATTCGATAGTTAAGTTTCGATAACATCTTCGGTACAAGGGATACCGAACGGTCCTCCCACATCTGCCGAGAGATAAGATGAACAGACAGCGATCAGTCGCTTGTCCGACCCAAAAACAGATTCTTACATCATGCTTTTACAGAGCTTGAACCCTTCTCACCGCCTAAAAAGTTTCCGTGTGGTTTGTCAAGTTTTTTTTGTAAACTCGAACATACAGGAATACCTCGAAACCATTTTTTTTAAATTTGGCAAAAAAAGAAAATTATTAGAACTAGTCCAATTGCGAAGTATAATGGAAGCAAATATTGACTTCCTGCCGCACCTCTTGACCAACACCGCGCATCGCTATTTGCAGTAAGAGATGCTGTTTGCTGTAAGAATTGGGTCTTAGTGCAGAGCGAAGAGATATACCTGTATACCTTTTGGTTCATTCAATTATCTCCAATATCAGCAAGTCTAATTGAAACAGCAGCGCAAAAAATGGTTACATTGAATTGTATACTTTTCTCCTCAATTTATTAAAGCCCCGCGAGTGGTGAGTGCGGGGATAATGGACCGTACCAACCCTGCCACAGTCGCTATGACCACCTAATTGCTATCGATAACCGCACGGTCCTTTTTTCGGACTGGTAATTGGGGTTCTCGGAACGGAAACGTACAAAGCTCTGAAACAATTTAATAAATTTAATGAACGCGGTTTCACTCACTGTGAAAAAAAACGTTCACTTTGTTCCTGGTAGTTTTGCCTGCGCTGTTCAGCGACAAGGTCCTAATCAAATCGGACGAGCCTTAGCATAATGAAGCCTCCGCCTGATCCTGGGAGCATCGGGATCCCGTGGGTTGGTTATATGGGCTCGACATTAAGACATGCTGAAATGTGTTTCCGAGAGGACTTGGCGAATTTATTCCTAACTCCAATTACCAATTTCGTTAAAAGACTCGCAAATTTGAGGGTGGATCGCTCAGCTCCCTGAAGTAATCGCCGAATTTCAATGGATCAACAACGTATCTTCTTCACCCACTCCGTGAATGATTCGGTGAAGAATTTTCTCACCCCGCGAGAAACGAAAATTACTTTTATTCTTCAGCTACAGGTAAAAGCATCGCATGATGTATCAAACGGGGATTTGAGCCTATATTCTGATCTCGCGTGGGCCGATGCGAATATATTCTAAGACGAATGTGGAATGGAAAGGAGCCGAGAATTAAGGGTGAGGGTCTTAATACACGTTTCCCCGAGGACAACGAATTCGATCCAGGAATCGAATGGTAGGAACATGAGGCTCGCCAATTTTCTCCCGAATCGTATCATCGATACCTGTAATTTAGATGAAGCTTCTCTGTCTTTTCCCTCCATCGATCAAAATTTGAGGATCGTTGAGGCTGTTATTAACAGAAGTTTCAACGAGTTTCGTTCTCCACTCTGACACGATGATACTGTATTATTAATGCCAGGTTCACATCAGGGAATCCAATACTGTAATACTGGGATCAGGTGACAAGCATCATTCCGATTATCCCCTATAATCGCATATTTCATCCGATACATCACAATTGGGTTTCAGCTCGAGAAGATGAACCAGATGCTCCGCTGCTGATACGAAAAAGTTTTTTTTACGGCACAGGCATTAAAAAGTCACTTTTTGACGCCTGTTTTCGTTGCGGCAAGTGGCACTTCATACCGCTAAGTTCAAAGTTGCGGTATAAAGACTTTATTCCGCAACTTCGTTGCGCAGTTCGAAGTGCGCATGTCAAAGTTGCGGAATAAAGTCTTTATACCGCAGGTTACCCCCTCTCTACTACCTTTTACAGCAGCTCCTATACACAGTTCGTGCGGAACTCAACTGGCGTCAAAGTGACTATTAATGCCTTTTCCGTAAAAAATATTGTATGGGGCGCGCGCAGAAAGAAACTGTTCGGCAAGGTTATGGTTTTAGTATTCGCCGTTGCTTTAGAAGGCTCGCCTTCGGCTCGCCAGGTAAAGCCAACGGCTCGTACGAAAAACAACCTGGCCGAATAAACAGTTACTTTCTGCGCATGCCACATAAATATCTATTCTACCACACATCCATTAAAAACACGTATTTTTTGCCCTCCTTAACGGGATGGAAGTCACAGTTTTTTGACCGGGGAAGTAAACTTGCCAGGGGAAAAAAAACTGGCAGGAGGGAAAAAAGTTCTCGTAACCATAGTAACGGTGAAATAATCCGATCAAGTGGTTCTCATGCTTCTAACCTCAATTTCACTCGTTTTTAACGAATATGTGGTGGAAAATAACATATCGCGCATTTTGCCAAATTCGCCTTCAGATTTGCAAAAAATTCTAAGGATTTTTAACTGATCTAAGGAGAAACTGTCAAACATTATTCAATGTATTTCCAACGGCTTTGACATTTTCTCCAAGAATTGAAGAACTTTTCAATTCGGTGGAATAAAAAATTCTCTATTCATTCAAGATTCGCGCGTTCTGTACAGGCTTCATCGTAGAAGCCTAGGTTGAGACTTTTGTCTCGATACGATTACCACCGTTGACTGAAGACTGCTGAAGCGAGTGAAATTGGTATTTTTTTTTTCCACTTTCATTCGGGACGAAATTTATCAGACTCGGGTATTTCATGGGGATTTTTTTGCACGTCTCTTTTACCGCGTGCACATTTGATTGAGGGAATTTACATGGAATTGGACGAGCTTAATCCGTTCGAAACGAGTTTAGCCGTGGTATGCATACGTCAGTGATTACGGGTAGATATGTCTATCTACAACTCCGATGTATGAACAGTGTATGACGATCCATATGCACACAGATTCTATTCACCGTAGAGATATAATCTGGTAAGACTGTACGGATTATGCGCCGTCACGTCACCACTTCTCTGTATTCAATCCCCGTTGCTCGATCTAATCAATGATTGGCTCAAACCCACCCCCAACATCACCGGGCGAAGAACTCCGAATCCTTATTCAAACGAAATCTACAATTCTCTGACTGAAACGATAATGGAATTGTCAATGATTCTTCTTTGCGGGGCTCAACATTCTCATTTCCTTTTTTCAGCTGATCAGAAACCCTTCAAACCGCGTGGATTTTGAGGTAAACTATTTAAGCGAGGTGGCCTGTTCATCCACTATGAACGCAGTCATCTGTGACGTTGGCTGTCCGATTCCATCTAATCCCGACACGGTGATATAGCCAGTGCCTGTTGAGCATCGTCATATCGCGTATTATCCATGTGCGTGAATCTGTACGAGCCACTCGGATTCAGGATATCACGGATAGCCGGATAATGGATGCTGAAAGGGCTTTGATGTACACTCTGCTGGGGAGCAGCTACCAAACCAGGAAAGTCTTGGGTTATATGAGATAAATTCGAGACAACATTCTTCCTTCTGATAACAGACGTTCTTGCTATCATTGAAGGAACCAGTGCAGCGTGATTCAACAAATCCTAAATCAATCAAAGTTCACTTCTTCTTCTTCTTCTTTCAAATCACTTGTCGTGAGGTTTATGTCTTTCGACGTCTCATTTTATTCGGAGAGCAATTCTTCATCATATGAATGAGGGAAACTGAGAGAGAAAAATCCTGTGTTGAGTTATGGTCAGTATCGAAATTCAGCGACAATGTCGTCACTCTTTTGCTGATAACTTGGCTCCAAATTTTTTTCGTTCAATTTTCCTCATTCATACGACGAAGAATTGCTCTCCAAAGAAAATGAGACGTCGAGAGACATAATCGATTCAACCGTGTGCCTGAAACCTTACGACAAGTGATTTTTGGAAAAGTCTATTTTTCTTTGTGTAAGATATTAATGATTTTTCGAGTATGAAGAATTTGTTGAATCGTGCTGTACTTGGTTGATAATCCAATTTCACGAGGTTGAAAGAAAGTATCCTGCGAAATTTTTCTAACACTTACCGGATTCGGAATCTAAGGTTTCGCCTGACCGGAGGCAACCCAAATGACAACGAGCGAAAAGAGTCGAATAAGATTATCGACGCACGTGCCACTTGTTGTGAACGTGAGTCGTGACCAGGATTTTTTTCGAATTTTTACAATCGGGACGTGAGATTTATTCGTATTGGAAAAAAGACGAGAATATAGAAAACGAATATGAAACATTAAGAAGCTTTTCTTCGGCACGTTGTCGCCCACGTAATTTTCACTTTGAATGCATCAGGTGTGGGTAGAGAGAAAAAAACTTCGATAATTTTTATTCTCCATTGTTACAAGCTGTCTGCAGAGCTTCTTTCTTCGGTATGACTCGGTTGATTTATCACTTTCATCAAACAAGTGGAGTGAAACTTTTTCTTTAGAATAATTCCGGTCCAGATGGAACGGTAAAACACAGGCGTTTCGGGGGTGATTTTACAGATTCTGTTTGCCTTGTTCCTGATCAACTTTCACCCCTGAATTAGCGGTGATTTATGGGCGATACGAAGGGACCCTGGGTGCCGAGTCTGGGGTCTGAAATCGCGATGAATATTTAGACCACAATTCACGACGTTGCAACAAGAAGCTGGAATTTCGCTTGACCTAATTCGATGACGAAGAATTGAAAAGTAGAACATTTTTTCTAGTTTTGTAGCCAACCACAATGAGATACTCGTTCAGAGGAATCAGATCACGCTCCGGCGAACCCGGTCATTTTAATCTTCCCTTGGCCAAACCCTTAAACGGGATGTGATCAATTTCGTAGATGCTTAGACCTCAATTATCATTCAACGTTTACGCTCGAATCGACCCTATCATCCACGTCAATCTGTATAATTAGACGAGTACGTCGATGTGAAAGCAGTCGATTACCGAAAACCTTCCTTCGAAGGGTTTGGACATGGTTCTGATCAAGATCACACGAAAAAAAATACAACAAGTCTGGTCATGTCAAATTTTCACCTCCTTGTTGAATTCGGACCGTGATTCGAAAAGTTGGCGCCCTGCAACATGGGGCTCTTTGCGGTATAATCTCCAACAACTGCCACAATTTTCAATATTTTTGGCCAATATTTGGTGTGCGCTATCGGATTACCGTACGTCAAAAGGTACTTTGTCAGTTTTTCGATATCTCTTTTTGTGACGAATGTAGAAAATCGACGAGGTTCAAATATTGTTTCTCCGCCTTGGGCATCTCCGTATATTTTTTCAATCTCAAGTCCACATTCAGAATAAAAAATCTCGACAAAAAATCCGACGTTTCAAAGTCATGTAAAACATAAGATTGCATATTTTACATAGCCCGGAGTCGAAGATCATCGTCAGTTTTTTTAATTCTGGAGAATCTAAGGATAATATTATTCGCAAAAATTTCTTATGTCTGGGCTCCGATCTACTACCCACCAAAAGAAGCCCCCAGCTACTGGAAACACGATAGATTTTTAGCGTAAGGTTGTTTTCAAATAGTATAAAATCCATTCCGAATCTGAAGGACTGGTTTATGGCATTGTAAAGCAGATTATCCTTGCAAATTTTATTTCCGGGGTCGTCCCACACGCTTCTGCGATGGGTACTCTGCTTTCGAAACAGAACCACAAGCCAGAATCCAGCATCCAGAATCCAGTATGGGATGATTCGTTGATACGAGCGAATAAAACAGCCGGAATCTGCATAATGGATTCAGTGGATACACTGTACGAACCATGCTCTCACCATCCGATACTATTTAGTGTTTTGGAGTAACTCGGTTTCGGGAGTTTTGGACTCTGGGGTCTCCCACTATAATACGACAAGATATTAGTCGAGTATCCACAGGCGGAGTGTTTCTCCAGGAAATTGAATTACCGAGCCAGAGAGCGGCCAGTCCCTTTGGAAGATTATATTCCGAGGATATGGACCAGGATCAGGATCAGGATGATCCGAGTCTCGCCGTTAATGCGTCTGGTCCGTGCGAATGTTGCCTCTGTCTCATTCTCATCTCTCGGGCAAAGCCGTTTTCGCACTAATGTCCGTAAACGGATAAACCAATCCGTTTTATTACTTATCGACAAAAGAAATTGAGCGGTGGATGAGTGATTCCGAACGAAACTCTTTGCGAAGAATGGGATTCCACTCACGTTTGCTCTTCATCTACTGTTAGATCGGACCCATTTTCCCGAACCTTATCTCTCTGCTCTGTAAATATTTGAAGAATTTATGTCTTCTTTCTCTTCTTCTTCTTCCACTTTCAAAATATTTGCCTTCTTTCAATTCAATCTTGAGGATCCGTCGGAGGACTCGTGTGTCTTTTCCTATTTTACCTATAAGATAACGTATTTTATCGTTTATCATTTCCATGAAAATTATACGACTCTCTCTCTAAAGTCTAAAGTATAAAGCCGCAGAGATATTGCAATACTTGTCTCGAACGAGTTCGTTCATACGATCGTTATTATTCACGATGCATTGGGAGAGCTCGAATAATTGATCGGCTAAAATGCCTTTACGATTTTCCACGGTATGGGGATGCTGGGGTTATTTTTTGACTACCCCCAGGGACTAACGACACTTTATTGAGCCAGTTGAGCCGTCAGCCAGTAAAGCAAGGGATGAAAAGGAGGCAGAGGCTGGAAAAGTCGAGTATCGTAAATGCAAAGTGTCTCGCCTTAAGGGAGCTAGTATATCTGATCTCATTCTCCGATGTCGCGATCGTACGATATTTAATATTCATATTTTACTCGATATTTAATGCCTCCTTCTCACTGGATACTCGATATTCAGTACGAAGCTCAAGAAATTGCGGAAAATTTACGTGGATCGCGTTGCTTCATCGACATTTTATCATTTTTAACCTCTTATTGTTAGGCTTTTGTAATTACGTTCGATTCTTCTTCAAGTTTCATTTCACTTCTGGAGGCAAATTTCAAGTAGTAAAATTGAGTTCCAGAATTTTCAAAGAAAAAAAATTGGAGAACGGAAAGAAAAAAAGGCCTTTGGCAATTATTCCCAGGAAGGATTTACGACCGGGGTTGAAATCAGCGAAGAGTGAAAGTCGAACGAATTCTTTATTTCTCGTATACGAAGTGAAAGAAGAAGTATTTACGGGTCAAACAATGGCCGTGGGATCCGAAGCAACTGACGCCGATGGTCAGTTTCAGACAG
This sequence comes from Euura saliciscinereae, assembly GCA_018420115.1. Taxonomy (NCBI): domain Eukaryota; kingdom Metazoa; phylum Arthropoda; class Insecta; order Hymenoptera; family Tenthredinidae; genus Euura; species Euura saliciscinereae. The sequence continues at coordinate 76,945 of JAFFZH010015711.1, read as the reverse complement.
TGTACATAGACGTATACTATATCTTCTAGTTCTTCAAATAATGTGGAAAAAAGTTTCCTCACCCCCCAAGTCTGCGTCTAGAAACGACGAGATGTTCTTTTTACTTTTCTTCTTCACCCTGAATCGTCAAGGGACAGGATATTGTCTACAAAGTTATTGTCATTGTTCAGAATATCTCGACGGAAGTTGTCTCGAAGAGATGAAAAATAATTTTATGAGTGTTTCGTATTCATAAACAAAGACGTGATACTGATGAGAGACTAATTGTTTATGCGAGACGGTACATTTTCTTTCACATTTTCGGAATGATATTCCTATGTGGCAATAATCCTGAAAGGATATGCGTGCCATATCAATACGAGATCGTCTATAAAAGTCTTTTTTTCGATGGTTCATTTTAGTATATTCGATTATGAATCACAGCGAAGAGAATCGCGATTAGGCAATGAGATAAAATTTTATCTTCCTAAACCGTCGGAATAATAACCCGGATAATAAACATAGATCCCATTCCATTCGTTTTATCGGAAAGCATTCGTAGAAAAATAAATAACTCATAGACGTTGGTTTTACGTTCAGTTCAGTCTAAATAAAGCTTTTCCACTCTGACTTCTCTACCAATTCTAACGTTGATGTTTACCCACTTCATCTTGTACTCCACCAGGTTGTCGAATAATTTGTTCTATTCAACCGCAGCGCGATTTGTTATCAAGATTTTATTTTCACTACGGAAATCGATGGTCGGTTCGCTAAAGTACGGAAGGAATTAGAACGTTCGATAATATCCGAAAGGCGAAAGCTCATGCTGAAGCTGCGAAGATTGCCTCTCAAGATAGAAGAGGAGAAGATAGAGCCTTGAAAGGCGAGATAGGGGATCTAAGCGTTCTTGTGAACAGTAGAAAAATTCGAAACCGAGACCGCAACTGTTTAAAACAAAAATTCAATTTTTTTTTCGAAAAATTGAATTTCTTCAGAGCTGTGTAACTTCCCGAAAAATAAAGTTAAATGAATGAATCAAAATGCATTTTGAAGCTTAAAATTTTTGCTTCAAAATCAGTCTTGGACAATTTTTTGTACAATGATCTGTTCATCTGTGACGTCACATCGAAGCTTTTGGGACACTTTTTCGTTCAATGCCTTGTAACTCGGCGATGAAAAATGGTAGAGCAAATGTCAAAAACGGAATTCAAAGGGGACATTTGGAGCTTGAAATAGTTCAGTTCAGGAATCCATTATAAAAATGTTACCGTCCCGTACAGCACTTTGAAGTCGAATTTGATTTTACGAACTTGTCACGAGTCGCTTCAAAGTGACACAACTTCGATACGGATGGCTGTAGGATTGATGTCAAAACGCTTTCGAAAGCAGACATTTTGAGCTTCGAAATGCGTTTTTAATCATCAGCCTACCTCAATTTTGAGCAAAGTTAAACAAATTTGAAAAAAGTCATTTTTTTTTTATGAAACCGGGTCCCGGGAAAAAATTCGGAATATTCAGTATTTTCGATGGATTTATAAAATCAGTTTCAAAAATCGATCAATTGGAACAGCGAATTTAGAAAGTGTCCGAATTGAAAGCAGAAATTGAAAGAAAAAGCAAATTTTTTAAAAGAGCTAAAAAATACGGTCGATCTTCGGGTGAACGATAAAAAACCGATTCGTATCCGAAAATAACTCGACGAATGGTTAAAAATACTTTTTACCTCAGAGTATTTGTTGATTCGAAGCTAAATTTTTTCTTCTTCTTGCCCCCCAAATCGACAAGTTTTACAAATATGCCAGTCATTGAATTGTATCCCCGATAACCTCACTCAAATTCTGAACTTCCATCGATATCAAAGCCTCGAAGAAATCCGAGTTCCATCTGGAATGCGTTTATTACAAAAGACGATAATTTTTCTGAAAGCTTCTATAACATTCTTTATTAACGGATCCATAAAAGATTGTAACAAATCTTCGCTATTCCAGGCACCAATGTGATCGGAGGGACTACGGAAAAATGCGTTTGGGTTATTATATCAGCTCGTAAATATATATATATAGACACAGTACGGTATAAGCGACCGTGTAAATATCGTCGATCAAACAATTTTGGGGGAGGATAGAAAAAGCAGTTTCTGTAACAGCGATAATAATTCTCGTAGATTAGAAAAGAGAATTCGGCTAATATTCCCCGCTCGCAAAGTACGCATCTGGGTAATCATGTCACGAATTTCTGGTAAATATAATAAACGGTGAAATAAGACGCGACTATAAAATAGTCCCAGGTTAATATATATCGTCCACGGATTAGTCTGCGACCCCCGACAATCGTGGGACACGGTTATATTCTCGATCGGTGCTGTACCGCAAGAAATCTACCACATTGTTAACTCGGCGTTGATTAATAGTCACAGTTTTCCCACTATTCTAAAGAGCCATTAGTCAGCCCGAAGCACTGTGACAAAAGGCGGTACCTGCATTGGCCGAAGTTTGTACCGAGAATCGAGGAAAATCGTCATCCCTCTTGATATTTGAACTCTTATTTTCAGGGGTTTGAAACACTCTCGAGGGTTGAAACTTGGAAGTATTATCAAAGTCAAGTGTCTGTGTTCAAAGTTTCTAATTCAGATCGCGACGATGTTAACTCAGTTATCAACTCGATGCAGACAGTCGATAGGCTCTTCTGAAACGTTAATGACTATTGAAATTAGATCGATATATACGCAGACTTGATCCCAGTATCAAGATAACCGCGAATTGAATGTCTGAATGTAGCTTATTGTTAGAGACAGACGCCTTTTCATCACATCAACTCTTTGTTCGATGGATTATTTTGGTAGACTGCCTAAAATCTCTTGATATCGTCGATGGGATTAAATCACGGCTAAAATAAAAAATACAAAATTTCACTGATTGGCGAACTCAAAGTCATCAGAGTTCAAACTCTGAATCGGAAAACGTGGAACTTGATCGTAATAGTACGATGATTGAGCAATTACTCAAATTTCACATTTTTAAGGGTGAAATGGAACGAGAAAAAAAGATCAACTCTTGACTCTGAATCCAAAATGCGTCGAAGAAAGCAAATTTCGAAATTATTCAAGGCAGTTTAATGTATCACTGAATCTATACTCACAATCAGCAATTATTGTGCAAGGAGAAAATGTGCAGGAAAATTGTCTTTCTTGATTTTCAGCTTCTAATTAGCGTAGTTGAAGAGTTTCTATCGCATCCTGTCTGGAATGAATAGAAAAAATTAGCTCCTATTGTGGGAATAATGGACGTATTCCACAAATGTTGAGATAAGAATGAAAAGCCGGACAAATCCGGATAATGCTGTGCCGTTGTCGTGGTGCTCAGAGCGACAACGGGACATAAAAGGGTGAAATACTTATCCTAATGTTTGTTCGTAGAGAATACAGTGGGGATTTTCCTGTTTTGGGAAATGGGAACTGAGTATAATCAGACTGATAAGAAATTAGGTGGACTCAACTCTGAACCAACTGATTGTACCCAGTTGAATTTTCCCACAAGAGGAAAATATGAATATTTTTATATTCCGCAGAGGAAAGAATATTCTCCGAATTCTCCTAATGTCTGGAAATATGAAAAATATCTTTATTTTTTTGTCATCGTTGAGAGCAATAAGACGACGGCACCAGCCATCTTGAATCCCTCAAGCAACAGATATTTCATTTTATCACGAAACCTTGCATTTATATTCATTCCTGCCGAGGGCGAAACCGAAATGTGAAACGAAATTCCGTGAGAAAGACCAAGAGTTGCGAAAAAAGCACGGTGGAAAAAGAAAATTCGAAATATGGGCGATATTAAACTCGACGATTTTCACCATTCCTCGTAACTTGATTACCTGTAACATTAATTACGTCGTTAGGGCTAAGGCGTGATAAATATCTATAAAGTCTCTGGTAAAGTTTCGCGTTATGAATATATAATTTAACAACGCTACTTAGAAACCCGGCGTAAATCACCTACGAAACGTTATCACAGATTTAAAATCTTGAAAATTATGTGAAGTATGAACTTTAATCACGAGATACTGAATAAACACAATTATTCTATCCCGAAAATTTTCTACCTTTCCTTCTGCTTGTAATTTGTTAAGAAGAAAAAATCCTATCATATTTATAGTGTCACAACGTCTCCGCGTTGGTGACCGTCTAGGGTCGGTGATATTTCCATGTCAGTAACTTTGTGCTTGCCACGTATTTTCCACACGAGTGAATATAATCGATACTCAAAAGAAGAAGGGGTTCCAGTTTGACGCTAAGTGGTTGAAACGTTAGAGAAGTGGATAGGCGGTATAGCAGAGAGGCGAAGACCTCTAATGAATTCGTCAACCGTGACTCTTTTCTAACGAGATAAAAAAAAAAGATTTATAAATTCCACAAGCACGCCGTCTCGGAACTTAATTGACTTTCCACTGTGATATCCGTTCGTTATTATAATCATAATTTTCCTGAAAGCTCATATCTTCTCATACTTGATGAGAAGCTCTAAGAATTCCGTGCAGAAAGTGAAAAGGCGAAGAAAAATTGAATGCCTAAAATTTTCCATCAACAAATTTCTATGAAACAATTATCGAGACATCTTCAGTAATAATAATTTGCAGAGACCGTTTATACTTGAAAAGCTCGCGGAAAAATTCCATCAACTCCTCGCCTAGAACAGTCTTGATGAAATACTGCGGGCTTCTCGTCTGCGGTAGATGATAGGATTGATAGAACAATTTTTTTTTTCTCGACACGTGGGGTCTGGTATCGCGATCACGCAAAAATTACATGAACACCGAGGCACATTGCGTGCTCGGAGATGATCGAGGGACCTGGCTATATTAGAGTCGAAAAATTAATTCAAGTCTCACGAAGTAGAGAAAAATGTTGATAAGAAGGTTCAATAGTATAATCAGGTCGTGAATTAGATCGCGAATTTCTTACGTGAAGATAAGGTATCTCGAATTTAATCGCTCGCTTTTCCTCTTCCCGACACAAAGCGAGAGAAGCTATTATTCCGAGGGTGGTTTGAGAACCCGCAGTCCACCCTCACCTACGTTTTTTTCGCCGCAGTAGATTCCGGACGAGCTGGGGTTTAAATGGACCAGACTCGGTTCCCGCTCTCAACTTTTCATCTTCCGTCACCAGGGTCTGGTCGAGGGTGTGTCTTTTCCTCCAGGGGGACGTAAACCTCTTTTATAGGGTACCGAATCAGTTATTACGAGTCACAGGAGACCGCGACGCCGCTAGAGGTAAAATAGAACGTAGAATCCGCTGCCGTCTCTGATTTCTAATCCTCTTTTTCAAGGATATTGAAACATAAAAAATTTTCGCATTACCCTACTCCCATCTCATACGAATACAAATAAGAAAAAGAACGATGTCAGTGACCTCGGGCCCTCTTCCCCTCGCTGTTTGCCTTCGAGAGCTTCTCTTGCGCGCTTTTTTTTACCACTATTTGTTGTATTTTTCTTTTCACCCATATCCCCTCGGTCTTTGTTGGTTCTCTTCTCTTGGCGCTCGACCTATGCAGGCAGAAGACGGATCACCGAAATGTCGTGGAATGAGTGTTGCTCCGATGATACCAGATTTTTTATCGCCAGTGCGGGAAGCAGGCGATACTCAAAGTGCGCATGCGCGGGAAAAAAGCCCTAGGGCGAAAAATTGACAATTCACTGGCAATTTTGAGCAACAACAACTTTGCCAAACCGTTTTTTTTTTATTAAAAAAACGGTTAAAACAATCAACATCGTATCTGCAACGTGCTGGTGGCTCGAATAACCTGCAAAAAGTTGCTGAAACATGTTTCACGCCGGAATTTAACGACACCGAAAGGGTGTCGGTTAGCTTTTCATAATTTATCACTGAGGATGCTAAGAGCCTAACGCGAAAGCCCAGAGCGGTTTTTAACGCTGCTAGCTAAGAGCTCCGCCATTTTTCCTGATAATCTTCTCGAAAAGGTTAGAATTGTGAAAATCTTTAGTCGGCTATGAGAAAGCTTTATGGTCCCGTCTCCCGTTTTATCGCGTCCTTCGGTTGATGATCGCTTTAACGAATTTCGTCAAAATGGCTCCGGTTTTAATGCACTCGAAGGTTATTTCCGGAGTACAGGGTGGCGGGAAATTTGATTAGTTATGCCAGTTAAATTGCGACCTATTCGCACGAAGGTAAAGGTCGTCGTCAAGCGTATATATGAGGTTAACGAATTTTGACCATGGTACAATTTTAGTGTTCGCATAATCGGATTACGAACGATATTTATCAGCGAGAACCTCATTTCGCAGCGGTACAGGAACAGTAAATTTCATTGAAGATTAAACGTTTCGGAGCTTGATATTAATAAACACGAAGGCACGCTGTGAAAATATGAATAAGAAGCTTAAATATTCAACTTGGTAATTTTCGGAAGCAAAATAATCGCGAGACACGAGTTTTTCGCCGTCTAAATACCAGCTTTGTCAAAAAGCTCTTTGTTCAAAATATTCTTTACACAAGTTGCGAAGGATATTTATGTTTCAGAGTATACGTCTTCACCCCCAACACCTCGGCTTCAACCCAGGGTGGTATATTTGAGGGGGTTAAAAGCGAAGGGTGCAATGAAAACATCAGAAATTCAAGAAAATCCGGTGAGCTTGCACCTGCGGAGTGAGATAGAGCCCATTTCCCGCTAACTGATCTCGCAGGGCATTAAAAACTTTTCTCACCCTTCACACAGCAGAAAAGTTTTAACACAACCGCACCGGGAGTATCGTAAAGAGGACGAGGGTGTTCGGCGTTGCAACTGCAAATAGAGTTTCAGAAAAAAAACTAAGAAGATAGGAATAAATAACTGGAGAAGAAGAAGTAGAGGGCGATTTTCTAATCCAAGAGTGAAACAAGGGTAGGGTGCGAGAAAATTCTTCTGGGAATTGAACCAAGACCTTCCAATCTTTTAGTCCGACTCGTTTGAGTGAAAAAAAATATACATAAAAGAGTGGGAACTGATATTTATGGTCTTTATCACAGGTGATAAAGACGATATACATGCGGAGCTAGAATTCACGTTACCAAAAAAAGAATCTAAAAAGCTCGTTCAAGATAACGTACTTGAAAGCAAAAAATTTAGGGCGTTTTTGAGGGTAATTATGTGGCATGCGCAGAAAGTAACTATTTATTCGGCAAGGTTATGTTTTGGGTACGAGCCGAAGGCGAGCCTTGTAAAGCAACGGCGAGTACTAAAAACATAACCTTCCTGCACGCGCGCCCCATACAATATTTTTTACGGAAAAGGCATTAATGGTCACTTTGACGCCAGTTGAGTTCCGCACGAACTGCGTATAGGAGCTGCTGTAAAAGGTAGTAGAGAGGGGGTAACCTGCGGTATAAAGACTTTATTCCGCAACTTTGACATGCGCACTTCGAACTACGCATCAAAGTTGCGGAATAAAGACTTTATACCGCAACTTTGAACTTAGCGGTATAAAGTGCCACTTGCTGGAACGAAAACAGGCGTCAAAAAGTGACTTTTTAATGCCTGTGCCGTAGAAAATTACAATTTTAACTAACTCTGAGTGAATAAGTCCATGTCAGAAAAGCTCGGTGCAGTAAGGGTTATTATAGTACTATTTTCGAAAGTAGGTGAATGATCATGACTCAGAATTAGCTCCCCACGCAAGTAGACTTGGTGTCCAGTTTCACTAAGCAAGACAAACTAGACGGGTAAACAGGTTCAAAGGACACATACATCGTTGCGTGGGATGTTATGCATACATGCAAATTTCCCACCAGCTATACTGGAACTAGAGGGACGCATTCGCGGTCGTTAATAATCCACGTTCCCTCTTGACGTTGTGCAAACAGTAAATACCTTCAGGATTCTGTCTAGTTTCTAGTCGTAGACGAAGAAGAGTTGTTTTAGCCCCTACCTTATCTAGAATTAAGCCAGAGCACGACCAACCCTCGAGCTTTCGTCCTGTATCCACAGCTACGTTCGCGTTCTCAAGAGGTTTGAACAACGAGACGCACTGTCTGATTAATTACTGTTTCAATGATTAACGCGTTCGAAGTGTAGGTGATTATTTTCTTGCCACGTACGAAGATGGGGGAGATAGATAAGCGTCGGAGGAGGTCAGCGTATCGATTTTCATTTTCTTCTTTTTTTTTTCATAGGACGAGACACTAACTACGTACTTATCCGACTAGATGTGGGATCCGATAGAATCCGATAGAAATAAGTGGGCAGAATCATCGTTGATTAATTATAATCAAAGTCAAAACCGATGTGAAAGCTCGAAGCTCGTTTCCGTTGACTTCTTTTTTCTCTGACTCTCGAACTTTCATATCGTCTGCAGTGTAAAACCTTTGATATTTCTTCTTTTAATTACGTCAATTATATGAAAATTAATTTGTGATTTTTGTGTGGATAAAACTACTATTCTTTTGTCATGTGAAAATAATTGATAGTCTGATTGAAAGGTGTAAAATGAAACTGAGTATATAGACCGTAAGCTTACCTGTGACGTAACGGTAATTCAAAACTATCAAGTTTCAATACCTTCAGAAATCCCCTGATGAAATCCTGTTACCTAAGCACCACTAAGCACCACCAAAAAAGACGAAGTGGATAAAATTAGCACCAGTCTTCGATATCTACTTAATTTTTTCACTGAAAATAGACGAATGGAGCTTTAGACTGTTTTTTACTTTTCAAAATCCTGAAAGTCTCCATTTTTTTTTTTCATTTCTTAGGGCAGGACAAAAGAGACATTTTCTTGCTGACTATTATCTCGTATACTTGAGACTGTTTTTTAAAAAAGAATCACCATTCGATCTGAATTCGTGTCAGATCGTTTTTGAAAAGGAAGACTTTTTGCTTCTGATGATAAAAAAATGGGAAGTTTCGTCCTTTTACTTTCCCAGCGAGCTTTTGTTTTTTGAGCAAAAAAGAAGATTTAAAAAATCTCTTTCACACTATAGAATGGTCTGGCTTTTTTTGGACCACTCTGTAAAAATAGGATCAATAAATAAAAAACGTTCCGAAACTATCCGAGAAGAACAATATTTGTTCATCGTTTTGACCTTGTGATGAATTGATCAGAGGTTGAAAAGCTTCAAGACCGTTGACTCGGTTAAAAATCGTGCTTTTATCTTTAGACTCTGAGCTTTTTCCTCATTTTTTCTTTTTCTTTTCTGATCTTTTCGCTTCTCTCTGAGGTATTAAATCTTGCCAAGCAGTTGCTCGTTGCCTGGTACTGGCACGTTACATACGCGCCAAATAACCGTATCTCTGAAAAGAATTTTTCCTCTTAATATACCTATACATTATTTGAAATCATGAGCCGTGACGTTATAAATCAAAAGGTAGGTAAGTGCGAGCTTGCGGGATCTTAAAACCCACAAGCTGAAATGTTGGTTTATTTTATCATCTGCTTCCACAAACTCTGGTTAGTGAAATACATTCATTGCGGTTAGTTAAGACGGTGATTCAATGGTCAGATCAAAGAATTTTGGCCAGTAAAAAACCGCCTAATTTCCCCATTCCGGTTTCCCATACGTTTCTATTACATTCACGCACTGTCAGTTACGATATAGTGATTATCTCCCAATAATTCAAACAAAAAGGTGCTTTTTAAATAGAAAAGCTTTTTCTTCGTTCATGTGAGGAGATGTGTTCATAGTTTTTTTTCAAACTATACTATAATTTTCAATACTCAAAGAATTTTAGAAAAAAGTGCAGTTATTTTCCGTCTTTCTTCATCTCTTGCGTGACTTTTTCGCCTTTTTTTTCATATCTTCGTGTACCGGGTTTCCCTTCGAGCTTTTTTTGGGGGTGAAAACAGTACAAATGGTGTTCTGGGTCTTCCACGAACGTTGAACGGATTGTCTACAGTTTATATTTGTGAGAAATTACGATGTGGCCATGACAACCTTCGTCATTTGACCTACGTCAAAACAAAAAGTCGATGTGTCATGTACCCTGCGATACTTTCCGACAGTCTATCATGGTCAACGATAAAGTTATAGAGTTGGATCTGCAGAATCGATAGTGAAAAGGTCCAGAAAGTATTTCCGTGGGTCAATCTTCCCCGGAATTATCATAATCATGTTGCGGATAACCCGTAAGAAAATGTTTTCAGTCTTTAAGTAGCTTTCAGGAGCTTTTTGGCACTCAGGCATCTCCAAAGATACGATCGAGCCTCGAGTGTTATCTCATGGGTTGATTTACGGCAACCGCCCCCATGGTCGCACTTCAATCCCATGCATAATTTACCCTACACAAACTTTTTGACTACCCTATTATACCCACGTTATGCATACATCTTCTTACCTACCGGAAGTCGAGGTAGACAATTTTTTACTATTCTAAGAAACGACAAAAAAATCAACGAATTTCTTTCATCAATTATCCCCTCACATAATTGGGATAAAAAAAAAGCTCAAAGACTTGTGTGAATGAGTTTTTTTTTAATTTTTCTGACGTGATCGAGATCAAAGAGAAACTTTTTTTTCTTTCTCAATAAAATTTTTTGAGCACAGAGTTAATTTCTCTTCGAATCTGTTTTTTTATTTTTATTTTCGTTCTGATTCTTTTTCTCTTTTTTTATCTTTATCCGTGACCTCAATTAATGAGAACCCTGCGGATTCATTCCAATCATACCGCACACCGTATACAAGGGAGAATCTCCCTACCCTCTCGTCGCTCATCTTGACTGAAGCTCTCTCGATCGGAAAGTTTGTCGATTATCTTTGTAGGAGCTGCTAAGTAAACAAAAGGTATTGATTAAATCGATTTAATACCAACCCCATAGCCATAGCCATAGTCTCTAGGGGTTCAGGTCAGGAGACTGATAATCTATCCACCGGAAGCTAATAAATTCAAATACCTATCTACTAAAAATCGTACTTGAAAATTCATTTTTATTACTATTATTGTTATTATTATTTCCGAATTTCTGTTATGTTGACGATATATGTACTAATCATCTCATTTAATCATCAGCCATCTTATATATATGAAAGAAGAACTGAAAAGAAAAAGAAAAACGAAAAATGGTAACCGGAATTCTGAAGGAGGGTAATAGCTCGGAAGAAATCGATACCCTCCGGTTTAAACGTTCTGGAAACCTTGAAGAAGCCTTTTTCATATCAGAGAAGGCATCCGAAACGCGCTTTGTGTTACTTTCCAGGTACTTTATCCGTTTTCAACCCCTTTGTCCCAACGTGAAAACCGCGAATCGTGATGAGACGGACATCCTGCCTTTGAGACTCGTTTCAATGCTGAATTTCCCAGTATAATAACTCCCAACGTCCACTTTGTTAGAATCACAGGGAAAGTTTATCTCGTTTTTATAAAGAAAGAAGAAAATAATTGGAGACGTGAAAAAATATTTTGGGAAAGGATGGATTTTCCACGTTCTATTTCATTTCATCGCTGATTTTCTTCACGCTACTGACCTCTTTCCATTATTATACGTGGGTTGATCAAACACTGCAATGTCGTAAATCGACTAGATTGCATCTGGCTATCAGACTCACGATAGAGTGAACAAATATTAATGAATAATCATCTCCACACAGAAAGAGAGAGAGAGAGAGAGGGAAGCGAGTGTGACGATGTTTACCATTGTAGAACTTCAAGTAGGACCTACATTTCCAACGATCTTGAAGTGTTTCATGCTCCCAGCAGGAGATGCATGATGCATCAGCGTGGAAAGTTACGGCAAGTAATCAGCAGGACGTCGCCGAGCTTTGGTGAAAATTGTTCGAGTGAAAGTTACCGTTTGATGTTATTTTGTTGATTGGAATGAGACCTGGGATAGTAATTAGACTCATTATTGAACTCGACGAGTGGTAATTATACGATATAACACCTTTATTTATACATAGTACATTTTTTTTTGTTCGTTTCAGAAAATTCAGCACAAGTATTTCATCAATTTATGTCACTGGTAAATTATAGCTGCTTAAAAAGAAAAGATTCATTATTTCAAGTTCATTCAGGTCGACAGAACAGGCAGGGGCTCATAAGCCGTTATCTATTGACCTGAAATTTGCATGGATTGAGTGATAATGTTATTATAATAATTTTTTTATTACTACTATGATCGTGAGATTGATGGTGAAAATGCGATAACAACGACTGACAGTATTTGGTGTAGATTTATGCGTTATTATGTTTTTAGCCTAATTATACTTTCTTACCGTTATACAAGCCTATAATTAATGACAATAATTAATTATGCGTATATTTATGCGTAGTAATAACGAAGTGAACATTTATCAGTGTAAATTTAAATTTATATCCAAGTTACGTATTTCTATGTATTATTATTATAGTATTATGCGAATAGTGAATATATACTTTTTACATTCTATGTACACTAGGTTCGAACCGATTATGGCGATAACCGGAAATCATTCGATAAACATCTTAATTAACAACTAACATTTGTGTCACAGAATTTTTGAATTTTATCTTACTTTTAATTAAAATTTATCCAACAGCACATGTGATTTAATTACCAGCATTAAAACATTGCTCTCTTAGTACAATATATTCATATTTATATTCATTATTATATACATTCAACGATAGTCTTTAGAGAACACAGTCCTCTCTCCACTCAACTAGTTTCACACTCGTCGTTAATTAGTAACTATTCATTTTTTTCAGTATCTGCGGTTCAGCAATATTCTCAATGAACAAAAATTCTCTTCAATGAACAAAATCGTTGAATCATTTTCTCACATCGTATAAATAATTTCAGACTATGTACAAGAAATTAAGTGGAAATTTGAATTTGAATTCTCCATTGAACAATCCGAAATAACGATCAATATCTACGATTCGTTATCACAGAAATATTTTTATAAACTTGTCACATACATCGATCAAGAATTTACTTATTCATTTATTGCCAGCGAGTTTTAGGCTCATAAATTATACGCTGAAATATGAATCGAATAAATTTGGCTCTTAAAAAAAAAAACCGTAGGCAATCGCATTTCCATTGATTAATTTCTGCCTCGTGACGTAACGAGCACCTGATTCAAAGTAATAAAGAAAAAAAAGTCTGCATCATATTATCAGATGAAGATTAATTATTGGTGAGCAGGAATCTTCAGAATCAGGTTAAAGATGTATTGGCCGTACAATCTCAACCAAAAATGATTCTTATCGGTAAATTGAGTACTTTATGATAAGATAAAAATCGGAAAAAAATCAAACACGCTAAAGATGATAAGAGTATTCATTTTAAATAATATTAATGCCCGAAAGTTATCAATAAATTGTTCAAACAAAACATTGTTTAACGAATTCTCCGGTAACGTTATGTTTTTTCCATCCCAAATAAGTGCCCTAATTTTTATGAACAAACATGCATTTTAAAAGAATTTTGTCACTATTTTGAAATTTCCGTTTTCGAAAATTTGTAAAGGCTGTATTCACGAAATTATTTATTCCACGCTCCGGAAACTTTGGAATTGTAATCTACATCGTTTTCACAAAAATATATCCAAAATTAAGATTTTTTTTTGCATTTTTCAAAACTTGGAAATTTCAAAATAGTGACAAAATTCTTTAAAAATTCATGTGTATTCGGAAAAATGAGGACATCTAAGATGAAAAAAAAAACGTTACCAGAAAATTTGTTAAACAATGTTTTGTTTAAACAATTTATTGATAACTTTTGGGCATTATTATTATTCAAAGTTAATACTATGTTCGTCTTGATTGTGGTTGATTTTTGTCCGATTTTTATCTCATCCCGAAGTACCTAATATTGTCGACGAGAATCACTTTTGGTTGAGATTCTACGGCCAATGCATCCTTAATTAATCCTCAATTTAACCGAACCCTGTGATTTCCAGTTTCGAGAAATTCGAGCTTCCGTTCTCAATTCCACACGACAGATTCTCGCTGGAGGTACGAATACTTTCCAAAGTACTTGACACGTGGTATTCCGATGCGGGCATACCGCAGTTTGATTGATGTGGTTCTTGTCTCGAGGGGCTATAAGCTTCCGAGAATGTATTTCGGTGAATTGTACCGGAAGTTAAATTGAGAGGAAGTTGAAGGAAAAAATACAATAGACAGAGGGAATACAACGTGGAATATCAAAAGCCCGAAAACCGCAAACGACCAATTGTCACAGTGACACAATTATCGAATTTCCAAAGGGCTAACCGCGGGGTCTAATTAGTTGTTAATGTTGTGTATTAGATCTGACACTTGACACGCGTGTGGAGACCCGACCCACAGCTTCCAGCCTATTTTGAGCTAATTATAATAGAGAAAGCTGAACGCGTCGGGTATTCAATGATAATAGAGGGTATATCCTCCGAATGTCAAAGGAGAACAAATTGTTTCCATTTCCAACCCCTAGTTCTGCTGCAGTCCCTGAGACGGAGTCAACTTTTCTACCTCTTTCGACGAATCGCATTTTCCGGACAATTTGAGTTCAACCAAACTACTTGAACCCCTTTTCAAAGGGAGTATTCAGTTTCTTATTTACCCTACGATTGGGTACGGATTACAGTCTGGAACCTTCGGGTCGTCGATAATTATACCAACCAATCTCGAAGGATCGTGATGAGATTTCTGCAATCTCTGAACGATGCAACGCGGTATCAGCATGAGGGAAGATCGACGTCGCAGAAGGTGAGGGAAAAAATTAGATCGGTGGAGGTGAACATACTGAAAAGGAGATACGACACGCAAGATACGGTGCGAAGGACGTATAGATGTGTCGCCAGGGTAACAACTTTTGATCACATTCTATTATCTGGTGTTGAGAAATTCCCACGTCGGATACGTTGATGGAGCGTTTTGGTTTCGAGTGAAATATGAGATCCCGGCCCCCAACCCTTATCGCGATAAGATTTCCCCTTTTCCTGCGATTTACTTCCAGACAGATTTTTCAATTCCATTTTGGCCTGGAATATATTCGATTGTCTCCTGCAGGTTATGATTAACCACGCATAGAGAGAGAAGATTGTTTTCGAAGTTTTCAATTTCCCATGATATCACTCCGTCATTGAATCTATCCTTCACAGATATTACGTATCGTTTTTCTCGATTCGGTATCGCAGATGTGCTGAGACCTATTCTCCATTCATAAAAATTTATAGTCTCGGTGGAAAAAGACGAAAGGGCCAATCCGAGCTGGATGGATACTTTATCGCTTCTGAAAACAGCTAGGCGATAGTCTTTTTCTAGGATTTTTTTCTCATTTATTGGATCGTGTTCTTTAGACGGTTATTTTTATCTTCACCAAGTCGTAAGACTCCGATGAAATTAAAACCGAGTTCAAGTTACAGTGGGTTCAGTGGTCAGGTGATATCGAGTTCTCGAGTTTCCTGCAATTGAAGTTGCAGTTACGTTCTTTATGCTTCCTCAAAAGCCTCGTATAAAACCAACCCCCATTGTCCTATTCTGGTTGATTACAGAGCGATATGAAGAGTGTAAAACTTGCAAACGAGATAAACCGACAATTCAAAGTTACTGGGGAAAAAGGAAGAGACCGAAAAAACACAGGGTAATGAGAGCATGCAGAATCCTCGCCAGCTCATGAAGTGAACATAAAAAATGACGTCACTCGTTTTACGGTTAGGAGTTGAGGCATTCATCGTGACGACAGTGGGAGGTGCTATTAAAATTTCAATTCCAACCAGACTTCTATATCTCCAGTCGGAGTATTTTCTACCAAGATTGTTAAAGACCCAGACTCTAGGCGGGTACATTTAATCGAAAAATATCTCCAAGCCCTCGGCTCTGTGTCGCCTGCGGGGTGATGTATGAATGTTCTGAAATCTGAATTTATCTGAATTTCATGGAAAGCTTCAAAGAACGACGTTTCGAGTCTGCTGAACGAATGAAAACTGGATCCAAACGAAACAATTTTAGTCAATCGAACATGCCGAGGCCCCGGTGGCCGAGCGGACAAAAGCTCAGCCTACGAATCCGTAGGTCATGGGTTCGAATCCCTCCAGAAACACGAAAATTTTTATGAGACAAAATGCTTTATCCGTGGCTCTGGTGTTTAAATTGTGTGTTAAATGGACTATTAACAAACCGCGGTGGTTGATTCAAGAGGTGAAATGCGACCAGAAGCTAATGAAACATTTGGCCGCATATTTTCCGAGCCTTGGTTTCCCCTCTTTGATTAATAGCCTCTTGGGCTACGGAGAGAGAATAATCGTTTTGTATCTTGGGGAGGGGTTGAAAAGTTTCTCGGATTGTCACGCCCGCGCCTGGGGGGTGTGAGAAAGGGCCGGAATCCGAAATCCTGAATTCTCCCAACCCGAGGTGTTTTTAGAGTCATAGATCACCTCGAACCTCAGAGACCTGTGATGATGCCCAAGTAATCAAACTGGAGTAAACTTTATGGGTTACTTTTCATCCTCAAGGATCCGCGTCCTGACAAAATTTCTCGGACTGTTTAATTAGACCGGACGTTGATTTGAACGACCCTTTTTCACAGACAGTTGATCATCCTCGTCACGTTGATGTCTGACATTCATCGAGTATTTCCATAGTCAGTAGGTCATTATTATTGATGAGGGCGAGTGTCAAGTGCGCAGTATTTCCTGAAACCTAGTGGAGTAACGTCTGGTGCAACTACGAGGCTGATATCGAAGCTGGGATTGAATATGAAATCCAATTCTGAATATAAATGGAACGGTAGCTGCAGCAGAGAATCTTCTGAAGCTGAAAATGAACGAAGCCGAAGGGGACGCTGTATGCTCGGTGCGAACCGACGACGTTTAAAATCTCTGGGCTTCATTTAAACCACGTCAAAAAAAGCTCTCCCAGGGACAAGGGGGTCCTTGAATCGACTTTTCACACGCCGATATCCGTAGAATGTCGATTCTGGCTCGATTCCTTCAGGCACAGAAAGAGATCCTCCACTATTCCCCGGCGCGGGCGTTTCTTTTTGTGCCAGCTTTCTCACCTCTCACGGTTGACATCAGTGGCTATACGTGAGTGGATTATTTTCAGAGAAAATGAGACCGTAGTCGTTACTTGGCAACCATCCAATTCGACAAACCACATTCTGCTTACGAATTACCTCTCACTTGTCGTCCTAATCCTAAATTGACTACGAGCTTCACGTGACTATCTGATTTTCAGGATACTCGTCACATATTTTTCGTTATCTGATTTCAAGAATTCTGATTCAGGCAAGGTGTCTCCTGAAATCGCTAATCATTTTCAATCCAAATGAAATTTTATTTGCAGATTTGTGAACAGATATGATCAAATCACTTTCAAGTTGTCCCATGGAGATTTCGACGATATTTGCTCAGGCTCGAATGTATTGGATGTACGGATAATGAGGGGCTTTGAGAATATATAGCAGGAACGAAAAAGCTCGTTCGATAGATTCTGATTCAACCCAGTTGTTTCATTATTTTGACACCGACTGACCACTAAATTGAAATACAGCGTTATTTGAACCGGTTTCAACGTCACAATTTCAATTATTCATCAGAGAATCAAAGTATTGTCGTCACGGTGACATCGAGTATACAATATTTGATCCAATTTCTCTCTCTGTTTGAATGTAAATTTCGTATCGAGACACTGTAAGCGTAATATTTACTAAAATATATTATCATTATTTTCTAATTGCAGTAAGCGAGATTTTTTCCTATTTCAACTGACCTAATTACGTGAATAAACTTGTCATCATGCTTATCCGTACGTATTTATAATTCAGTTACCTTTTCTACGTTTCGATGAAATAATTTGTTGCCTAGACGAAACCTTGCCTGAAACAATAAAAAACGACATGATTAAGGAATTCACGCAGGTGCATATGAATGATCTCATTGATGTAAATTTTTATATGTAGGTATTCTAGTCTTAGAACTCTACTCGTCAGACGATAATAAAGTGCAAAGAGGAAAGAAAAAAGAGTCTTCCAATTTGGTACAAGTCTGTTATTTCATCAGTACGACCATAAGAAATCAGAGTACCATAGGTCGTCATTAGGCCGCTGCTATAGGATTCCAGACACGAAAATCTCAGGAAACATTCGGTAGAAAAGTAAGTTTGCTAAAGGGGTCAGGAACTGCAGACTTGAGGTGATGGTGGTTAGCCCTTGCTGACTTGGCTTCCTTACAAAGATCAAACCCATTTCCGGCCCGCACTCATTTTGGTTACAAGGAATAGAACGAAAATACTGTTTTCATATCCTTTGATCTCTTTTCAGTGTTCGCAAAATGCTTCGGGACTTTTGGCAGAGCAATTTTTCAATGAGCCGTATTAGTTACGGTCTGCTTACACTCTCGCTCTTTCTGAAGTTCAATAATAATCTAATCAATGTTTATACCACTTGATCTTTAGAAACAGGTGTTTTTAACTTTTGCTGGATTTCGATCGTTATATTCTCACGTAGAATTGAAGAAACTAGCAAACTTTCAACTAAACGTATAAAAAATCACAGTGCTTATCAATTATGTTATACTTTTGGCGCCCAACGTGGGGCTCTTCACGTCTAAATCTCTAATAACTCCTACAATTTTTCATAATTTTCGTCGAAATTTGGTATGTGCACTCAGTGTCGTCTACCGAAGAAGGTGTTATATCACATTTTGTCAAACTCGAACGAACTTGATGTTTGAGCATCCACAAATTGATACAATTGATTCGATAGTCCGCCCAGTCCACGTGGAATCTACTCGAGGGGTGGAGTTATATATCTACTTGATTCAATTATTCTGTAAGGCGAGGTAAAACGGCTCGAATGATTAGCTGATAACTAGCTCGAACTGCATCTCAGGATAGAAGCGATGATTAAGTTTATCAGCTCGAATAAGCCAATTAGCAATAAGTTACCCCGACGGTGAAAGTCTTCTGCGAATCTTCTCACAGCATCTCTGCTAAACCCTGTTTTCGACGATATCCTTGAACGGGTTCGGTGCAAATATTGTTTTCCGTCCCCGACCGAAATTATTCCCAAAGTATGATGAGCCAGCATCAAATATCCCACGGGTATCGTTATAAAAGTCGGTTTCGCATGATGCTGAGACACCAAATTAGATTCCGAATGTGTACGTAGCCGTGGGCATATTCGCGATTGGTTTTCATAACCTCAGGTTATATCGAAAGATCGAGGAATCTTGCGGTGTTTCCAATTCGTACAGGTATGCGATGTATGTATCAGCCTTATCGCCTTGTTTGCGGGCCGGATACCGAGGTTTGCACACCGAATAGATAGACGAGACCGGCAAACAACAACCTCAAACGCTGTTTGCATCAGAAATATTGATACTATATTCAAGAGAGGAAACGGATGGAAGACGAGTGTGCACAACGGGAGTCAAATAAAGCGTTAAAATATATCTGAATGTAGCCGCGGTCGTAGATTCGGTGAAAACTTTCTGCGGAGTCAAAGTGACGAGGATGAGGTTGAGAATCTGAAATAAATTGAACCAAAAATGGGCAAACAATAGGAATAATAGTAATATCCAATTTTTTGTTCTTTCCTTTTTTACGAGGTGAGGCTAAAACTGCGAGCTTTTTTATCGTCAGAATTCCTGCATGAATATAAAGATGAGTGCCACTCTAATGCGCGAAAGTGACGGGGCACTCTGTGCCACGGTATTGTTTGCATTTTTTTTTCTTTATATATTGTTAAGTTCACAAAGGGTGATGAAATATGAAGAAATATCGCAAGTACCGTAAGCAATCGCTACCCCAAAATATACCGAGGGTTATGAAACATTATACTCGAGTATTCTCTTCGTCTTGCCTGAGTCCTGGAAAATTATGGTTCACGTTATAAATTAATGAAAACGTGAATATTTTATTGATTGTTTGGTCCCGATCCTGATTTCAGGCTTGGTTTTCGTCTTTCCTTACCGGCTGACATACCGAATGAATTCTGTCACTCAATTTCTTTGATTCGAGGTAAGACATGGATAAGATCGGGTTCGATCGAATCGTCTCGTATTTCGGCTGTCTAAAGTTTGAAAATTTTATTTGCCTACTAGCAATCAGCGACGATTGAACCGAGCCTGTCGTTTATCAGTGGTCGGGTGTCTAAAGCGTGGGGTCTAATTTAATTTCCTTGGGTTTATGATTGAATTTTATCGAGGCTGGTTAGTGTCTCGATGGCAAAGGTGAAACGAGGGTTGAAATGGGTTCGAAGGTGTTATATACGAAATGCGAAATCTGGCAAACGATCGCTAATAACATTATCCAATACCGATCTATACGAGCATCGTAAACCCTGCAATCTAAAGCCGGCTACGAGCCAAGAGCCTTCGGCCACAACCTAGACTAAAAAAAAATGTCACCAAGTCAGCTATAAATTTTCTAAAGAGAAAAAAAGCAACACTGAATCATCAGGTTCAGTCAGTTAGTGTCTACGAGCACGCGACCATTTCGGTACAATTTCACGGAGACCGGGTACCGATCAGATTCCGCATAATCGGAGCCAATGTCAATCGACTGATTGAGGTATCCTCAATTTGCATAGAAATCCAGCTCGTTCGAGTAATTAACATGAATTATGTGACTGTAAATCCGCTCTTTATGCCACGTTTGGTGAAAATTATTAGTTAATTAAACACGGAAGGTGGGCGCCTCCTCCATGACCGAACGTCGAAAGCTGTTGGGGATGATGGGGTTATTTGCATATGAACTAGCTAGAAAGTGCCAAACACGTGGTGCGATAGCCTTTCAAACTACGTCAAGGTGCTTCCCTCCAGTCAAGCCATCGAACTACCTGTTAGTTTTACAACGGATATTGATGAAGTTTAAGCCCAAGGGGTTTCGGAACCGCATCCTCCACTAACCATACTTGACTGGTCACAGATATGAAGCGGTGAATATCGTGTTGTTGCATCGTGTTTGATAATGTGGTGAAGTTCCGGCTTCTTGATGTCCGGTTGTTTGCAGTTACGGTTCGAAGCTTTCAGGTCATAGTTTGGGGTGGAAGGGTTTCTCCCACTTTTGCTTGATTAGACCGTCGAGTATCTTTTCGACCACATCAGTGGTCAGCGGTCTGTTGGTACGCCCTCAACATCCTACCAGTGTATAATATCCACGGTCTGTTTCACATCCTAGTATCTCATCGTTGGCTTTGGTATATTTACCGATGTAAACGTCGACGGCAGATGGGCAGCAGCTCGAGTTTGTGAATAGAATTGATAAATCGAAAAGCTGTATGTGGATTTTGGAGCAGTTTCTTTGTGAAAAATGAGCCATTATGAGCAGAGTCAATGAAAAAGCACGAACAAACACTCATCGAATACCCTCATTGCTAATTACTTGAATAAATGATCGAAATTAGTTGATTGTTTCATTACTTATTGATGCAGTAAAAGTTGCGTCACTCAGAGACCCCATTTTTGTGCTACTAACATGAATGAGGTCATCGATTGTTCGACGTACCACGTTTTCCGCCAAGGATCAAAATAATACACGAACATTTTTATGGATATTTATTCGACTTCGAATTATCTCTATTGAACACGGAGTGTGAAAGCTTAGGAGTAATTAAAAAAATAACGTTTGAAGTTTGGAAGTTACAATCGGACTGACTTATGTTGGAATTTGAATACTCAAAAGCAGACTCATAGTTGCTGTTTGTTCTCAGTTTGGGCTCCAAAAAGTGAGCTTTGGACTGAGCTTGAATCCAAAAGTCTTTTGAAATCTTGCCACGAAATTCTTGTCAAGACAAAATTTAGCCAGTATTTGTTAGGTTTCAAGGAGGGAATCGTATTCTTTGAATAACCTCCTTGATTGTCTCAGTTATCAGCTGGGTGGTTGATTAACTCGAGCCTCGGGGTCGGCCTCACATTGTTTTACCATAAAAGGCTTAGGAAGAAAGCACAGGATGTTTTTTGTACTCGAATGTAATTCATTTCTTTAGAATGGAAAACTTTTCTGTTCTACCTTGAATCTGTGACCTTATATTTCTGCTATCACGAGTCACAGATGAACAGGAGGAATCTGAGTGCCGAGCAACACCAGACACTCAATTCACAAGGTATTAAGGTTGTGTGGTAAAAGCCTGAAAGCCGTGTATCCGTGTGATTCGAATCTCTGTTGCCAAAAAAGTTTCTTCAAAACTCGAAAAAACTTTTGAGACTCGTCAAAGTTTCCAGCCGAAGGGACAAAGTCAAACCAGTTCCGTTGAAGGACTGGGACTTTTCGGCGATTGTGAAAAAAAAGAGCTTTTCCCCATCGCATAATACCAAGAATTATGCGGGAGAATATGCCGCTTCGAATTTTACAAATATACACCACAAGAAGAAGAAAAAAAAGAGAAAATATACCCTGACTTCCTCAGATGAGAGACAAAAAAAAAGTACCTCGGTCATTGGCACAATTTGATATCTGATTTTGTCCAAATTTTGTTTCGTACTTGAACAAAAATTTATATTATCAATTTCTCGGGGACAAAAAAGTTTCAAGAGGAGAGTAATCAACTTGTGAATATTTTTCTATGACATGGATGAACATGTGTACCCAATCGATTACCGTCCCGTCGTGACGTAATCAACTGCGTATAGATTTTAAATTTTCAAATTATTATACGACGATGAAAGAACGATTATCGGTAACGGTATCTAAAAGAATTAACAACGCTAACATATATAACCTCGTTACATCACACCCTATCTAATCTATATTTGCCGAGTGTAAACTAACGCTTTTTTGTTTTGGTTTTTCTAGACCAGTATATCCTTCGGCAAAATCATGGAACGAGTTGGCCTACTCTAATTAATTATACGTTTCGAAACATTCGTTTGAATCCAGAAACCACTGTATAATGTATATTTCTATATCGAGTAAACGTCCATAAATACAAACGATCTTATAAACACAGCCACATTAATTATTCTCCAATGGTACAATATTTTTTCCTCAAGAGCGCGGAATGTAATTATTTCAGGCCCGAAAATATACCCACCGCAGATTATTTAAGCCGCAAATTAGACATCTCGAAAGTAACGCACTGTAAAAACGGTGCGATCAAACATGCAAAAAGTACTGGGTTGACGCCGCGAAAAGGTTAGATCAGGGTAGGCCTTTTTTATCACTGGGTTCGAGACGCTGAAAAAAATTCGTTCCTACATAATAGAGACCAGACGAGAGGGATCGCGAGATTGCCCACCTCATTGATCGGGATCCAGCTGGGACCTTTCGAGAATGTCTAAAACGTGAATAATTAAATTCCAATTCTATCCTGACCGAGGGTAAAACGTTGGAATCGGACCGTGGTCAATTTCCAGTTTCACACCATACGGAAATGGTAGGATAAGGAATCTCCCATTTCTCTAGATACACTCCAACCGGAAGAGGAACCTTCCGACAAATAAAACGTCACATCAGGTCAGGATCTTCGGGAAACCAGGAAATGGACGAAAGCGGAAATGTGGACAGTGAAGACAAGCAGCTTACACCGAAACCGACAACTCCGGATGATCACATCAGCGAAGAAGGGAAGTTTGATCGTTCCGAAAGCGAGTCACGAACGGAGCAGATCAATAGCGATGTCCACTCCTTTATTACGACATTTTGATCACGTATGGGTGCAACAGCTTGTACACTGTACCGCATCGTGGTTCGACGACAGGGTGTCTCGAAGTGGAAAATTGGTCACGTACATGTCGCCAAGGACATTAGTCGAATTAATTATGAACTCTAAAGAGAAGACACGACGGCTGAAATTCCAGCTTCCTGAGGAAAGTAGGAGCTGGTGGCAACCAGTATGAAGCATTGCCACCGGGTCGTTGCCTCTGGTCTTCAGCTTCTGTCGCTATGAAGTATGGCATTGCTGTGTATTTTCCATTCCACACGGTTCGGAAAATGGAAAAACTACCCAACACGTAATTTCATGGGAACATGGGTCGATGCGAAAGGACGTGAAGGTGAGTTATTCCATAACTCGAGACTTAACCCTTCATCTTAAGATCACGTCTGTCTCGAGAGAGGCTCTTTGAACTTTGTAATGCAGCCATTTCGAGTCAGACACGGAACGTGCTACCCTTTCCTCAACTTTCAAGATGCAACTACTTTTTCACCGATCACACCCAGAGTGTATTGGAATTGTGGATCGTCTGACTCTTAAACTTCAACACTTCTATCCCGTCTTTATCACTTTAGCGGTCGCCACTAATTGGCGAAATAAAGGTTGCGGGTGACGCACGAAATCATCTGGGATTCGGGGTCGTAGACACTGTGCAAAAACTATTGTCTGTTGAAGCACCCATATTTTTTTATGATTCACCAAGTATCACCGTGTTCAAAGGCGACTGTAATGGAGCAGGCATCTGTAATTCAACCCAGGAGCTTGAAAGCTCTGCTCAGACTAGCAGTTATCCAGTAATGTGTAATAGGACAAGTTTGCGGATTATGTTACAATTTTTTTTTCTCTCCTCTCTTTCACGTTCTCATCCTCTCGTTTACCCGGAGCATCGTGTACTCGAGGGAGTGTGTGCTCCATCGATCATCTTTTCAAACTTTACTTTTTTTCTTTTTCATCCAGACACTCGAGAGTTTGTCGCACGGTAAAGTGCACTTGAAAAATATACCGTTTACGTTTTTTTATTCCTTATGGTGAAGGTTCGTTTTATCGAATTTCAAAAAGAGCTCGAGTCGACGGTTATTCATCCTTTATCGATTGGCTGGGTAATTTTTCAACCATTTACACATCGGGTATTTCAGGCTTCGATGCTCTTTTTCATCCACGATTCGGAGTTTAAATCTAAATTTCATCCTCGAAAGGGTCTCAAGTCTTTGGTTTGACATTGACGTACTTCTGGCAAAGAAATTTACATTCTTTCGTGGATTTTTCATCATCTCCCGGTGAAGATATGCGAATTCTACGGATAAAACATGGAAAAGAGTCCTCACTTCATGTCAAACTCATGGAACCGAGAATATCGAATGCAGACTTCTCTCGGGGTGAGTGGAAAAGGGACGAGTGAAGGGGACTGAGAGACAATCGAACAAGCAATAAAAATAACTGCGAGGGTGGTTGGAAGAAAGTTCGATGGACTGGCAAAATTATTTTTCATCCCGGAAGATAGAATATCAAAATTTTTGTTGTACTGAGCTGATTTTGCTGGGTTGTTTCTCTTCCAGCATTATACATTTCAACTATGAGAAAGTTGGTATTCGTTAAATTTTATGCCAATATATCGTTATGAGGTAGACGATTGGCGGAGAATCTCTTTGAAATTTCATCAGTCAAGTGAATAATAATAATCTTTTAACGTTTAGAGGTATTTCAATTTTTAAGTGGAAAAGCCTGAATCTTGTCTGGCGCGATAATACCGGGTAATAAAAATCCATCAACAAAACTGATGCCCTGGTTATAATCATAAATTTCGCTATCCTGCGGAGTAATCTTTACGATGGGGAGGGGTGTCTCGTTCGTTTCAGATATTCCTGAAACGATATCTCGTATAATATTTGAGTAGAGCGCAGTTTCACCGAATCTACGTTAGCACAAGCCATTCGAATCGGTTTTCTCCCTTATAAGCGATGATATGCGCCGTGTGGGATATGGGATGGCTTAATTTTTCCCACCTTATACACGACCCGCGTTATACTATATGTTGTACCATTCCATCCAGGAACAGACACTTCCATCCTTATTACCTTATTTCATCATATATGAGTGGCTGCTGCTGCTGCTGCCCCAAATTTGACCTATTATTCGTTATGTGGTTCCTCTGTTCTAAGGACCAACCAACAAGGCTAAAAAGGTCTGATTAATTGCTGACATATATTTTATCACCCGAATGAAACGCACGCTCGCTGATTAATACAGGAGCCCGTATTTCCCGTTTTTCGCGTGTTCCTCAAATTTGAGAAAGTAAATGATAACAATTCATCCCGAGACACGGGCTGCCCGAATCTTCGCAGACCACGGTAACACATTTTTATACTAATTTTATTTCCCGATGGAACCCACTGAATTATTATCACAAAGTACAGACTATTTATATCAGAGTTAAACTGACTTCTATTCAAGCGTGACATTGGCAAATTTTCCGGGAAACTTTTCTGCTTGAAATAATTGCAAAAGTGCTGAATCGAGGAAAATGGACCACAGTTGAATGGTGAGCTCTTTATACACCGCGATAAAATCCGAATGTTGGAAGGATTACATTTATACTTCCGGCGAAAAAAATGAAAAATGAATAAGAATCGCGGGCTGTCGAGCAGCTACTGAATTCAGGAAGAATGAGGGAAGAAATTTGAAAGTCTGATAAGTTTAGGGGTAGATCCTCGCGTTTTTTCCCTTTATGACTTCAATATTGATGCTGTTGATAACGTAACCACTATATACCTACTTGAATTAATAATCTAATTCGAAATTGATGCAACTCACCGATCGAGGAGGTATGAAATTTGAATAATTCTACCCACTCGATACTTTAGTATCATGTACTCAAAGCGGCAGACGCGATAGCAAAATCGTTGTTAAAATTATCTGACCTGCAGAAAAAAATGTCATAGGTCTTCGGTTTATCGACCTTGGATGACGACAGATTGTATCAAAGTAAAAAAAAGAGAGAGACGATAAAAAAAAGAATTAGTGAAGTGAACGGAAGCTATCAGCTCTGGTTATCAGTAAAATTAAACAACCATGCCGTGTTACGTCCCGGTGATATTCGATGTTGAAAGAATAAGCTAAACCCAGCTGTAAACTGATTAAATATCAGCCTGATATTAAATAGGCAGATTGGTATTCAGCCTGGGTCAATTTCGATCGGAATGCAATTTAAATTTTCCCCACTCGTCGATCCGTGTGATTTCGTTTGAATTTGCGATAATTTACAGAATCTGGTTTAAAGAGGAAAATTCCTCGCCTTTTTCTTGTTCAAATTCCGTGATAATCGAAGAAGCTTTCATTTTCGCTCAATCTTTATTTAATTTTATTTTATTTCCAGTAAATTTTCCCCATCTACTAACATCGCGTCGCGAGAACGCCGTAGAACTCGTTATTGCAAAAAACGGCACAAAAAGGGCTGCAACTACTACCCTCCTCTTTTTTCATCATGGTAGACAGGTAATTTACGGCGCCGAACGTGAAAACTGATTATTTTAGGTATAGCGAAACAGGGCGACTACAGAAGGCGCCATTTCATCCAACCAATAAAACGATTACATCGTATCTGTTATGAATTACCGTTTTATTCGCGATCGCTGATTAGGACGAGGAGTCGATATTTCAGAAAAATTAATCACCCTCTACTCGAATCACATACTTTAACACAGTTGAGAATGACTACTGCTTTTAATGTAAAAAAAATGACAAGGCTAGAAAGCTGCCCGTGGCTTCGTGTCGTTGATTTCAAAAGTCATTGAAAACAAAAAATGGTTTATTGCGATAACATTGGATAAATTAAGTTCTATGACATGGATGTCTTTTGAAAAGTTATATGAATCCCAGAGTTGCATGATGTAAATTATATGAAATTCAACATGTCATTTCTATGAAATAGTGAAATCTGTCAAATTAACAAACTTTCCGGAAGAAGGTGAATGAGAATGTCTAAATTTCTGTCTTTCAAGTGTGTGATGAAAGACACCAGTATCAAATTTCATCACGTCAATTTACATTCTCAGAGGCTAAATTCTGGGCTTTTGTGTAGCTGCGTGAATCAGCTCGAATCGGATTTGATTGATTAGACTATATAAATATGCGTAACGGGGCGTTCAAATTAGATAAGTTTTTTGCTCTTGAGGGTCTTAATCAAAGTCTGGGATAACTCGATTACGATTATCCATTTCTCAACATCCATCACCACCCGAAGCGTTACGACGACAGTTTATTTTTTTCGACTGAGATGTCTTCATAGTTTCATGATTACCTGCTTTTTCTACTGGGTCCAGAAAAGCGGTCTTTTTTTCACGTAAATTTGAGTCCGACATCTTCTAACCATTACCAATTTCCGTAGTAGTTTAAAAGTTTCCTCAAAAATGTAGAAATACCAGAAAAAATGGATTGAGAATATTAGTAATCCACTCAATCTTGTAGATTAATTGTTATCTGTACCGAGGTCCCGATTTCACCTTCGTTCGTAAAGGTTCAAAATTTGATCCATCAGTCACCACCTCACTCTACTAAATCTCTTTTTACATAGGTGAGTTTTGAGCATGACACTTGACCAGGACGTGCGGTGCCTGTAAACGTTTGCTTCGATCATAATTTCTGGCATCTGAAACCCTGTAGGCTCGCTTCACCCTCGTCAGAAAAAGGGCTCATGTCGAAGACGCGGTGTTACAAGAATTATGTACGAAAAAAAAACCTAATAAGTATTCCCGTCACGGGTTGACTTCTAGATCGACAACGATAAATAGTAGTTACACATTTTTACCACTCACCTACAGTATGTCCCCCGTGCTAGCTGCCCGGGTAGTTTTAGTCGGTGGTCCACCCAAACGATGGTGAGGATCGGGTCTGGGTCTGCAGTATATAACTTTGCGGAATGCTTTGCGAAAATTGTCGCTAAGAAAAGCGTACAGTATTGGATTTACGCAGCTGTTCGTATAGGCCAGTACGTGGCTGACGATTTGGACCATCACCGCGGTGGCAGATGTCATCGGATAGAGGTCGAGTGACTTTATCACAAGGATTAGCTGCAAAAAAGACCAGGGTCAGAAAATATCACCTAAAAGTCGTATGTTTCGAATTCAAGGGAGAATCATATAATTTGGAATGTTTAAGCTTCTTCCACCATATATTTCATCGCTACGTTCAAGCAACACCCTGGATATTTGATATTGATATTCCATCCAATCCGGGTTTAATTTATGAACGAATATGTCTTCTGGTAAATTTATCTGTGTAGGGTGTGTTAAAACCGCAGGAAGATATATGTATTCAACTGGGTGAAAATTTATAACAAAATGTAAACAGCTGTGGGATATCGAATGGCGATGAAACGCTGATCATTATAGAGCACGTTTTCAATCACTAGGTACCAGAACGATTCATGTTGTACGTTGTTGAGGGACGGTTGTTGAAATAGATATGCAAACCTACAAATCCTCAAAATATCCCATCGTTTGCTACATAGGCGAAACAAATCACGTTTCAAATAGCAGGAAAACGTCGATCATATCACAAATTGAATACCGGCAATATCAAACATCGAACACTGTTGTTACATCACGGAATCAAATTCATCTCGAAAGCTCAACGCTGCTGAATTAATTCTCGATCCACTATAAATGCTCTTTTGTTGGATCAAGAAAGAGAGTGATCATGATTATTAATGCGGTCTAAAATTAATTCCTTCTCGAATACTAATTTTTCCAAACGGTAGCAGGCGAGGCTTGGATTTTAGAGCGGGGTTGGAAAAAAGGAATATTAAAAACGAAAGAGCTTAATTTGCATGATATTGCTCCGCTGAGAGTTACGAGGTTTCGATTTTTCATCCAGACAGACTAAGGCCTGCCTTTTACGCTTCTATTTCCTTTTTCCATCCCAGGTTGATGACACTTTTTTCGTTCTCAGTCTTGACTACATTTTCTTCTCAGCGTCTACGTTAAATAGACTAAACTTTTCCTCCGCGTCCAGTTCACCGTGGGTAAAGTTTTTCGCTCAGTGAACATTTCCACGTCACGTTCCTCTATCGACGTAACAAAAGTCACTTCCCTGCAGGGCAATGGAATCGAATAAAAATAAGATACTGCCCGTGCAGTCGTTTTAACAACCGCGCTGATCCATTAAGCTAACAAAGCTCTTTTTTCCTGATCAAGATACATCGTTTTAAACCTGTTCAAATAAACACTTAGCTAACTAGCCAAAGAAATCCAAGAGCTTGATTTTCGATTCACGTCTCACCACGTGAATTTATGTCTCTGAAAGCGTTATTATTGTCGAGGTGTTGAAGAGAAGGAACAAATGGATCCGTTTTTATTATTTTCCTGTAAAGCTCTTACCTGAATTGGAAACCAGCAAACGGCGAAGACTCCAACGACGACGAGCACGAGTCTGGTTACTCTTCTTTTTCCACGACGACTTTCAGCACTGACGTGAGCTCCTCTCCACAGTCTTAAGAGCATGCATACGTAGAGACCGCAGATAAGAGTCAAAGGTATGATGTAGCTCGTCAGGAAGAAGGTCACTTGGAAAAGGGGCCAGTTAAACTGTTCAAGAAATCTGCAAGCTGTGTGTTCCGTCGTCGCGTTGTACGGATCCTTGAATACAAAACATATCTACGTACATATAAGAAAAAGTTCTTTAAGGATCAAAATTATTCGCAATTTATATTTTTTATTTAATCAATTTGGTTTTTGTATAAATGACAAAGGAAAGAAGAGCAGTGAAAGTGATGATTCGATACCGTCAATCCGGAAGACGCTAAAGTACACAAAAGAGGGTTCAATATCGTTTCGGGAAGTCAAACATGTTGTTATTACAACATCATGATCTCGATAAACGATAATGTCTTGATGATAATCGAAAACAGGAAGCTTTCTACTGACGTAACGGCTATACGCGAAATGAAATGTTAGTTGATTGTACCGAATTCGTGGCAGAGGTTTGTTTTCTTTCGGTGTCATAACAATCTACCCCTGATTCGTGCTTCCGTCAGGTGACAGCGTCTCAGCCTGAATAATGCTTGGAGTGATGTGGGACCTTCGGTACGACGTTTTGTTGATATCCTTCAGCCAGATAATGGTTGGTGCAAAAAGGAATACGAGCTAATCGGCCCAGTTTCTTCCATTATTGTTATATTAGCTGAGGTAATTCTCTTCCAAATCAGGAAAAACAACATGAAACCGTCAGTTCGTGACCCTCACAATTGTTATTCTGTTTTGCTAATTGTTTGTGATAAGTTCTTGATCTTGTAATCAGAGGGGGAATGGTGACTTCGAGTTTGTCAACTGTACACACAGTTAAGGAGAATTATTAGCCCGAGGTGCCCTATTTGGCTGAAAACAGAATACTCTGTGTATACCGGACATTCATACAAGCAAATTGCAATTAAGCTCAATGGTCCGCGGTCTGTAATCTATTGTAAGTTTGCATCCATAGCTCTGACCTAAATTTCGCTCCTTGTGAAATCCTGTGAACCATATAGTGGGGTGGTAGTAAATGGCCGAGTGATTGTCCTACCCGTTAGAATGCCGCTTGTGATTTGGCTGGTCCACGAATACCGAAATGTCAGTGAATTACTCGGTGGATAAGGTGAAATGTTAAACTGGGTTCCTGGAAAGTTTCATTCACGTGAAATTAAGAACCTTATTCTATTATATATAAAAAAAAGTTCCTTATGAACGGGGTCGTAAGTCCGCCTGTCGCACTTGACTGGTAATTAAGAAGAAATTTAATTACGCAGATTGCGGATGGTGCCGAGAGCTTTGTGTCGACCAAGAAGCCGTATTTCCGAATAAAAGACTATCGCACCGGCACTGTTTCTTTCCAGGAAAAGTTTTCACCTTTCTTTTTTTTTTCTTGATTCACACCGTAGGTTCAATTTCAGAGTGTTAAGTTGGATGATTAAAAGTTGCGATACCAGAAACTCTCAGGTTACAGGAAGGTCCGATTAAAGATCAACTTCTTTTCCTTCGACAATGAAATTTCCGACGAAATCAAAGATCAGGAATAAAGGAACCGAAAGTAATTCAATCTCATGATCCTTTCTGGGGATTGAGTCAGATTTAATTCAACCAACGTGCCATTAAGTGAACCGGGTCGAAAATAAAAGTGCTTATCGACAAATTTCTCGGTTTACTCTATCGTTATGCTATATATCACACCGAGTGATGCAGCAGGGACTGCAAGCTGCAGAGCAAACTTCAATATACCATCAATCTTCTGCCTGCAGCCAGAGTGGTAATTTGAAAAGCTGATGGAACGTGGTCGATATGTTTACTCGTGAGAGAAACTGACACGGTATACGATTGTGCAAAGAGCTTGCGATATATTTCTAGGAATATATCCACGCAGCCGATAGCAAATAGTATCTTCGAATAAACCCTGATTGACGCTGATTAAAGATTGATGAAAAATCCAATTTGTTGACACCGTCTGTTCGACTTTCATATACGACTATCTCCAAGCCGTAGAATATCGCGTCGTGAATCTTTCCAAATCCCATAACAATGACACGGGTCAGATCGAGTCAGTCAAGTCACAGGATTATTGTATCAGGTCCTCCGTTATTCTGCGAGGGATTTTAGAAACAAACCGGGATGAAAAATTTCCTGTGGAGGAATGTAAAATACTCTGAGAAGTATCCTGAAATTTCTTAATTCTTTGTTGGTTCAAGGAGATGACGAAGTGGCAGAAGAAAATAAAGAAAGCCGACGCAGTTCAGATACCGAACAAAGCACTTCGATCCACATTTTTCCTCCTTTGTTCGCCCTCGATTAACGCGGACACAAAAAAAGTCAGGCAAGCTTGGAGCCAAAACGTCGGGTGAATGCGATCAGACTCTAGACTCAACAATCAGCTGGAAGTGATGTTTAAAGTGGAAGTTATGTAGGATACAAAGTGCGACTGATGTTAAACATTCCATCCTGGCTGCAAGCTTTCGTTGTGATAACAAATAACAAAAACCTCGAATGCGGCTGACGTGAGCTGCTCAGATTCGATACTAAAGCTGATAAATTTCTTTCGGACGGATCCATAATTCAATTTAATCATGGAATTGTGGTTGAATAGATGATGATTTCCTTTGATCAGCGGATCTGTGTGGAATTCGATTAGTCTGAAACGTAGACACGATGTCGACGGAGGTTGTGGTCGGAACAATCCTAGTCGGGTAATGAAAATACGTGGAAAATGGAAGAAAAAATTGTGTGGTATGAAATATATTTTGCAATCAGGGAAACGAGAGACTGACCGCAATCCGAACAAAGTGCATTCTGCCATTTCCACGGTCACTCTCTGCCTCTAGTGGTCTGAAACTTTTAATCAGAGCCAATTCAAACATACTAGACACAAGGTTGGAAAAGTGATCAGATTTTCAGATAATATATAGACCAGACATGTGGGCAAATATAAACACCTGCCTACGCTCATTCGAATCGAAAATGTAATTGTAGTTAGATCTCAAAATACACAATTGAAACTCGTGCAAACAAAGACCAATCATCGTCCAACCACTTTGTTCGTAGAAAAGGATTTGAAGTGACCGAGAAGAAGAAGAGGATAAATGAAGTGATTTTCGATGATAACCACATGGTTTTCCGGTATAATATTTGAGAACGGAAAGATTTTCACGCATCTCTATTTTTCCGTGAAATCGATTACCGTCTGTCAGCGTGTTTGCGGAAACACAAATGTCCAGGACAGAACAAAAAGGAGACGCCATTCTGGGAGACACATCTTACAGCATCTCGAGCGGAAGAAGAATAAGAAGAAAAATAAGGAAACAAAAGAAGACAGAGAAGAAGAAAAATGTCTCAAGCCAGTTTAACCCAGGAGTAACAGGGAGGCTCCAGTGGTTCGGAAAATTCTGTAGGAGTGTATCGTCACCGTATAAAACTGATTGTGAACTTATCTTGAAACGATCGGATGCACGTTGTCGCTCAGAAGCTAATCGACCTTATTATTCCTTTTTTCGTTCCGTGTCACGACCAAGTATTGGAGAAACGTTGGGGGATGTTTTCAGCCGGTTAATCACAGAAGGTGAATGTTAAAAATAGGATCGACTGAAATAGTGGAAACAACTCGTATCAACCCTCTAATTACAAACTCAGAACTAATTAACTTCTGACGACTGGGGATGGATTGGCGTGTTATAACTGTGTATATTTAAACACGCTGCTGATGCTTATACTGACTCACGGTTTTACTTACACTCACCCAATTATACACCGGAAACCACCCGGTGATTATACTTCAACTAGATCATTACTCGCGTCCTCTGTAGTTTTCTTTGAGCTCGTCAATATTTCAAACTTATCAAAGGGTGAGGCCAACGGTGCGCATAGAAAATTGGGTGATTTTCAAAGAGCCATAAAGTAAAGGTGACGGTCAAAGTATCAAACGAAAGTTTCTCTATTTCAATTTCCTAACTGTGAAAATTATTGGGAAACATTAGGAAAATTGTGGCCCTGCATCTGCAGTAGAGATTAATTTTATCTTCTTAATTAAGCTTACGAAATTCTCATCAAGAGGATATTCTCAGATATCTTAATCCACGGATCTTGAACACAGAGGAAGAGTCAAGACAGTTTCGAATAAGAAATATTTTAAAAAAATTAAAATAAATGAAAGTCTGATACAAAAATTACGAAATTGAGATAAGTGATTTCGTTTTTTTTTTTTTATCCCATTGCTTCATGTTAGTGTGAACAAAAATTGACCTTTTCTTTTGTGTTTAAGATCCATGGACTAAGATGTCGAAAATATTCAACGGAAGCCCCAATCACCCCTCCCTCCCCTTCCATTAGCCCTTAAGTGTGTTACGTAGTTTATGAACGGTCCCTTCTTGAAGAGTTCCTTTTTTTTACGGCGGTTGAGAAAATTAAAAAAAAAAATACACTATTCAAAGTCTGAGCTTTCGTATGGTGAAATAAGTATCCAAAGTTCATTCGATGTTGTGGACTTTGTGGTACCTGCACAAGGGCGGTTTATGCTCTTATTCCCTGCCATGAATCCTAGTACCTCAGTCTTTTCTCTACACAATGTGACGATGAATGAGATGAAGAATGGAATATGAAGAAAGAAAGAATGAGAAGAAAAACTTCTGCAGATGACTCACCTCGCCGTGAATTATGAGGACTGGGATTGAGGCTGTCAGGATGACCGCCCACGCAATGCATATCGCGATGAAGGCGTGGGTCTCGGTTCGCACTGACATCGACGCAATTGGGTGAACCACTGCCAGATACCTGGGGATGTAAAAGGAGCTGATTAGTGTCGGTGTGAATGATGGTTAGTTCGGAGTCTATAAAACCGCGGATCAAAGAAGGAGATTGAAGAGAAAGAAAAAAGCTTGCGAGAGGCTTTGAACTGTTTATTTAACAAGTTGGACGCGCGTCAAAAGCGCTTTGGAAAAAACGTGCAATTTTTTTCCGGTTGAAGTAACGCGCGAAGAGGAAAAAGCTAATACTTGTAAGCTTGGGTTATGTCGGCACTTGAAAAATCGTCGAGTCTAATGGAAAAAGAAATATGACTCAAACTTGAAGTATATTTCTGGTGTAAGCTCAGTTCCGGAAAAATGCCAAGAGCTTTTTTCCGCCTCGGGTATTAGATACGGGTTCAGTTCAGACCTATAACGTTTCACCGCATTCATAGTGCGTTCTTGACACGGTTTTATTATATTATACCCGCATATATACATATATACATAGTTTTTTTCACGTTTGTGGAACGCGGTGTATACAATCCGAGGTATTTTTCATACGATTTCAAAGAGGTGAGGTGAATAACAGCGAAAAGCACAAATAATATTGGCAGCGTATTACGTTCAAGCTGAAAATACGCTGCACGATTTTTTATTTTTGCATTTTGATGAAGAGAACGTGAAAGAAATTAATGGAACGCAAAAGATTGAGATACAGAGGATCGCAGAGGCCATATTGTTTTTGGCTCATCTCAAAGCAAACGTGGGTTGTGTAATATTTGAATACAATTTATATTCGGATTCACTATCCCCATCAGAAGACCTAGGCACCTGGTACCTTCCCATTTCCATAATAACGATCAAGGATCTCTGACTAAATTATCTCGATTACTTTTAACCCAAGATGTAATTGCGGGTGCTTCAAACAAGCTGCCGTAATTAACTCAGAAGCTTTCAAATACTGTTTCCAGAATCGCCTTGTAACAACGCAAAGACTACTCGATCGATTATTCATTCTGAGAAAAATGCTGAATAGTCAACCCCAATTCACAAAAAGTTCGGATAAGACCTGGCACATCGTTAACTCTTCATTCAAGGGGTACATAAAAAAGTGAAAGTTGCCAAAAGTCAGTTTTCATACTTTAGAATATTTTTCACACGATTTTGGGAACACATTTTTTTTCGTCTACGATGAACCAAATAAAATCTATCGGTGGATCCATTCAAGTTTTTCTGGTCTCAAACTATTCAGTGAAGAAGCCTTTTCAAAATGAACAGATAACTTCTTGATCCGATCAAAATTGTACCAGATATTCATCATTTTCTAGAATAAAATAGCGTTTTTCTGTCTTCATACGTTACTTTTCGTGATAACTCGAGTAAAAATAAAGTTATGGAAAAGTTATCTGTTCGTATTGAAAAGGCCTCTTTACTGAACGGTTTGAGATCAGAAAAACTAAGATCGGTCCACCGGTAGATTTTATTTCGTGCATACATACAGACAGAAGGACAATTCTTTCTAAAATAATGTGAAAACCATGAAAAAGTTTCAAAAATGACTTCCGGAAAATTTCAATTCTTTCACTCGAGATCGAACTTTTACATTTACAACAATGAACACATCACAAGCAAACTGTACCACAAATACTATTTATAACAGTGGTTTTTGATAATATGTCAGAACCATGTATACGGTTGTATCTTTGTTTCGTAACGATCCAGGGAAAACACCCTCCGTCTCGGAACGAAGTACGACAATCGGACAATGTGACAGAATTAATTAGACTAAATTTAGATTCTCAGAGTTAATTTTGTCTCTTTGAAATTATTTTTGGATTACTCATTTCGGACCACGAGGTTAATCGCTCCTAAAAATAATTTACTCCGGATTATTCAGACTTGGTGCAAAATTTCATGGGACTTCATAGAACTTCGTGAAACGCTGAAGACTTCGCGGAGACTTTGGAAATTTAGGAAGATTTCAATAGACTCAACGAGATTTTTAAAAACTTTGTGTGACTTGATGGGACAATGAAGACTCTAGAGACTCAAAGAACTTCAAAATACCACAAGATAGTTGACAATACTTCACAAGATTCTATGGGGACTCCAGAGACTAAAAAAAAAAAAAAAAAACTTGTAAAAGTTTCAAGGGTCTTGAAAAGACTTTATGAAATTCTATAGGAACTTCATTAGACTCAATTTCCTCCAAAGAACATCGGCAAGAGTGAATATACCTCATCATAAAAGATTCACCTGACATTCAAAATTGCTTGCTAAATACTAGTAATGAGTTCGAAACTGTGTGTACGATAAAAAATTAAATTATCGACAAATCTGAGCTGAATGGCCGAGCACGACCTTCCACGTAACGGTAAGCTGTCTGAGCCACTGGAAAAAGAATGTGAAATACGACATTGACATGCTTCTACGGTCAATTTACTTTATGGAACACAATCACCGCGCCCGACGCGTCTGCCCTTTACATATTTGTATCACTCGTTATATTTCCTCATACCTAGTCACACCGACTTTTGCAATTGGCTTCGTACATCGTCTATCGTTGATTAATCGTATAAAAAATTTTAACGCTCGTGCTAACGTGTCGGTGGTGACGCCTGAGGGTATATAATCCGACCTCAGGATACCCGCGATAAATTAAATCGAAGTAAGACCGTAAAAACTGGATTTCCCTTTTACGGTCTTAGGCACTGATGAAAGAAACGTTGATCCCTTCCCCGTCTTATGGCCCCAGAATTGTTTTTACCGTCCCAATCTCCCCAATTTGTCTATTAGAATTCGTAGAAGAGGATAGAAGCACCGTTTTGGGCCACCCCACCATTTGTGGCCAGTTCTTAATGGTTGATTACTTATTTCTGGTGCTTATATATTTCATCTAAGTATTCGGTTACTAGCATAAATATGCCTCAAAGATAGTCTAGGATACAGTTTTTCAATAATTAATTAGTTCCAAATCAATTTATTCAAAGGTTGAAGCGTTTTTTTTTACCTTTTGTACCGTTTCTGACCACTAATGGCCAAAAACGGTGCATCTACCCCATTGCAACTCACCTGTCGAGACTCATCAGAACGAGGGTGTAGACGCTGGCGCACGCTGTGACGATGATTAAATACTGAACAACTTTGCACCACAAATTACCGAACGGCCAGAAGGGAAGGACGTAGTCCGTGGCGGTAAACGGCACACAAAATATCACAAATAACAAATCGGCAATCGCTAGATTGATTATAAGCAAGTTCGTCGTCGATCGCATACCAGGGTTTGCGGCCACCACGATCACCACTAAAAAGTTACCGACCAGGCCGACTATACCGATTATGCCGAAGAGGAGTGGCACCACAACTGAAACCACTTTTTCAACCAGTTGGTCGTCTAATTGTAACGAAAGATCGTCAGCTTGCGACTGGTTCAGGCTGGTACAGACGTTGACGTTCGACATGTTGCAGAATCCCGCCATCTTTTCTTTACTCTCAACTCAGTGTAATCTCAGATTTGAAACTATTTTTTTTTTCTCACTTTGAACCGAATTTTGTGAAGGCTTAGATTCTGAATCATTAAAACTTTTTTTGAAGCAGGATTTTTTTCTTAAGAATTAACTGTAATTTTATAAATCGGAAGAATTTTCATTCTTATATTGATCTTGACACCAAAAGCACACTTGGACACTGAAATTAATTGATACGTTAGATTTTACGTCGGATTGAAACTCTTTTTTTTTTTTATTCACGTCTCACGGTTTAAGTTACACACTTTTATAACGAAACGGTTTTTCATGTAGCTGGAAGCCGGCATAATTTCATCTCATCCCTTTCTTCAGACTCTGATGAAAACTTAGCGAAGAATTAATTCCTTTTGTGGAGAAGCTCGTGATTCTTCTTACGCCGACATCAGAATTCCTATGCGACTGTGGATCTTGTCTCTCACTCAGAAGTCAACTTCTCTCGGAATTTTGAATACCATAATGCGATGAGAGAATTCTCTTCCCAAAATTTTCATCCGAATTTCAAAAGACGTCAGTCTCTTCTCTGGGTTGTTGAATTTTCCCCAAAAATTGTACATGCATAGAGAGCTTTCATGGTTGATTGGTTGTGACAGTGTGAGACCAGGTTTCACACTCGGATTATACAGAGCCTGTTGTTTTAGCCGTTGACGAATTATTCGAAAGCTTTTTTTACCCCCGTTTTTTACTTTGAAACTAATATTAATTTGATTTCTGCAAATTTCGAGTACATTGATCGCAGAGCTTATTCACGAACGTGAATCGATTGATCAAATTTTTATTCACTGTCAAATTTCAGTGTATGATGATAACTTTAGAAATTTGTGTTGATGATGGTTCGTTCGCATGTTTTTGAATTATCAGTTATACAAATATCAGTTGTTATCGTTTTTGGAATGAACTCAAAAAGCACAGAACTAAGTTTCGATAACTGCGAGCCAGGTCTGGCGCTTCGACTTTCAGATAAATGATAAAACTATGAAAATGTATTATTCTTCGGTAACTTGTTTTTCCCAGATTTCGTCTGTCACGTGTTTTCGATAACGATAAGAAAAAAGTGTCGTTCCACTAGTTGGATGAACGTCGCTGACGATGGATACGACGCGACTGTTATACAACCAGACGAACTAAGTAGCGATATCAAAGTTTGAGCCGGCGCGCGTTGACGGTACTCGAAGCGCGCGCCGTTTCGTCACACAAATTTGATGGTAAGGAAGTACCGAAAGCTCTGCCGCTTCCTGATCATCGGTAACCCGATTTGATTACCCCAGGGGGTAACAGGCCCATTTATCGCAGTGGATAATATACGTCCACTAAGAAGTAATCTACATTACCCTGACAGCAAACTGACTCATATGAGACACTGGTCCCTGCATTACCGACAAAAGATAACATTTTGGGTGGAGCTTTCATGTTTTTTCAATAAAAAAAA
>JAFFZH010015711.1:0-25301 GCA_018420115.1 Euura saliciscinereae | reverse complement strand
ACTCCACCAAAGTGAAAATCCTGCCAGTGGGAAAAAAGTGACTTCAATGAATCATGACAATATCGTGCAACAAAATTTCCGCATGCACGATGATTAAATGAACTAATTGTCATACGTCACAAATTAAATTCCAAGTAATTAAACAGCCTGTGTCTTTCTTTCTTTCTTTCTTCAACAGATACAAACACCGGAAGTCATTAATCACCGAGTATCTCAGCTGTATCTTTGTTTCAATTAATTTTAGACCGTAGAGTCAATCCACAAATACCCAATAAACACAGGTACGTCGAATATACGTATATTAAACGTGTCCAATGTGGAAAGTCGGCATACGTGGAAAAATTATACGTGGACCACACATCATTCAATCAACGTATCTTGTATACCAGGAAAACCCGTGGAAAACACGTGGAAAACACGCTTCTGTGTGCTGGTATATTCCACATGTTTTCCACCGTATAAAAAGTGTTTTTTACACGTGTAATCCATGGTATATTTTTGGTCTCGATGTCCGCGTGCCCTACCTAATTTTCACCTCTCAAAAATTTCCTAACATCCACATTTTCATGACAAAATGCTGTTGAACAAGTCCCATAGTACAGCACATATTATGTACCTCAAACTTCGTACTCATCGTAAGAGCTGACAGCAGCGCGAGGATAAGAGATTGGTTTCACACACGAGAGGTTCCCGGATCGAATCCCCATGAAGTCACTTTTTTTTTTTTTTTTTTTGATTCTTCAATTTTCAATTGTCTTTCATTAATAACGGTTTTTTATTATTAATAATACATTATTATGTTAAAAACAACATTTGGCTGACATTTTACAGAATAAATATTATCGCGGACAGTGATCAAAAATTGATGGTATAATACACGTATATTTCCCGTATAAGTAATGCGTATCGAAAAATTGGTATAACAGGCGGACTTCGTACCTGAAAATATACGGTATAATATACGAGTATTTCCCGTAGATTCTATGTAACTAGTTTATTACCAACGTTTTCTCAACGTGTCGAGATACGTTTATTATACCACACATCCACCACTGTGTGTTTATTGGGTATTGTTAATCATACGTTGATTGGATTATTTGTTGTGTCTAGATTTTCAAGTACTCCAAGGTGACTTAGGCGGTAGCGTTCATCAACTTTATCACATCGTTGTCGATAGCATAATGACAGTGCTTGTTACATGCTAACAGGCTGTACAAGCTTTAACGATATTCAACCACTTCTAACGACTCGTCTAGTCAAAATTTGTTCAATTTGAATCAGTCCGAGTGTCAAATTGTGCAGACGTTGAACCGTGGATTGAAAAAGGGAACAAGGAATTGGCATAAAGTGTCCATGACTCGAGGTCGAATTAATATGACTCCTATTGTTATTTGCTGACGACGATAATGTTTCAGGTAGACGAACTACAAATGCGTAGAGCTAAGAAGCGAGTTCCGACAATTTTGTTTTTTCAAACCAGACGGATTTAAGATTTTATTAATAGTCGACTCGCGTCTTCTCCCAGACCGGTTTAAACGAAACAGTATTTTTCTGACCACGGTAGGTACATCTTCAAAAAATCTGATAAACACTTTCACAAACTGAATCACAATATGTGAGCACATTGGATCTTCAAATGTGGCGCCAATGGGACGTGCATCGAGTCATTTGTGACGACATACACCATACACAAACATCTGACTATCAAATATACGAACATGCTACTCAAATTGAAGAACAACGCAATGAAGCATTTGGCATACACTGAGTAGCTATTACTACTGGAGTTTCTCTTTCAGTGACATTGAGTCGATGAATGGTACCATAGAAACTCACTATTTGGACTTGAAACATGAAACTCGATTCTCTTTCTAACCGTTTGGTCTCATCCACTATGATTTTGGAAAGTTCTAAACTACCCAACGACTGTTGATTCTAGATTGTTTGAAGATTTGTTTGAAAATACTGTTAAAACTCACCATGTGTTGGAACCGTGATCTATCCTTGGCCAATGTTACTGTGACACTGAAGTTCCGAAGCGTCTGACGGAATCCAATATGGCCGTTGATCGTGGAGAGTGAGGGGCGAAGCTCGCGGAACAAGTAAGAAGGAGTGAGAGGAACGTTATCGTGATACCCATAGCCCCGAGGGCAGAGTGCGAAGAGGATGGAGAGAAGCCGGTTAATGCGCACTAGAATCGAGCGAGCGAGAAGGACGGAAGTCTGTACTATTACGGAAATAACCGATGGGAGAGAGGGGGAAATAGACGCGGAAACAGAGACCGAGTAGTGGGAGAGACTACAGGAAGACCGGTAAAACCGGGTCGGGACAAAGGACGCGAGGACGATCCTGAAGGATGCTCAATTCTGTATCAGGATGAAGCTCATTGTCAGAGCGAGAGAGAGAGTCGGGAATATGGAACAGCAGAAACGTCATGATCGTACGTGTGACGTTGCGCAAACGTGTTTCATGACATCATCGCAGGCATCGAAGATCAGAGGGGAGAGGCTTTATTTTATTCTTCCGATGAATCGAACCAAATACAGTTTTATCTGAGTCACATTTTCATATGAGACTTAAATTTCTGTGTAAATTCATCAAGGTTGGAAATAATCATAAAGGCTTGATTTAGGTACCTCGAGGATTAATAAATCACCGTTTGTGGATCACTAATTGAAATTAATGTATCTGTTCGAAGGTAGACAATTTGACCTCCGTAAACCTGAGGGCGGATCGAGGATACTTTCATAAATAAAAGAACATTTTTTTTCTTTTGACACAGAAAATTGACTAAATTTTTTTCTAATTCATTTTTGATTTATTTGATTCACATCATGTGTATCTTCATTCTGGTATGAGATTCAAATTTTTTATCTTGAAAAATAGTGTCGGCATAGACGCGAAATTTGTACGAAAAATCGAATGGATTTCTTTCGGGACACAACATTAGTTGTTTTTTTGTCACTGTCCCTGCATTATTTGGTTTAAAAATTTCCGTTTTCGAAAATTTCCAAATTTTGAAAAATGATTTCTTTTTGCACACTCATCGTTTCATAGGAAGAACAAATTTCCATGAATAAATACATGATCAACGCTTAAAATAGGAATAAATTTTATACTAATTGTAAATTACATCAATTGCTATTTATCTCAATTTTCTGTTGTTCACGTATAATTGCGCGTATTGATATCACCGCGGTTCTCGGTATTCGGTTATAAACAATTTCCGAATGATCCGAATGTAATCTAGAGTACTTTTGATCAGAATTGGTACGTCGCATAATAAAATGGCCAGTTTCTGTTTACGTAGTGTTTGTTAGACATCGTGAGATAACCTGTGGTATCAGAAGGTCTTGCTCCCACTGCAGATTGTATAAAGGTTATGAAATAACAAATTTATCACTGCATATCTAGACTGTGTACAAATACAGGGAATTTTAGTCAAAGTTGTAAAAATTTCGAGAATTCCCAGACAGCGAGGAGACTGAAAGTTGTCTAAAAGTCGTCGTATGGACGTCAAAATGTCCCACTTTATGTCTTAGCTCTTAAAGACGTCTATAAGAGACCAAAAGACGTCTTCAAGAGCTAAGACAACATTCAGCTAGACGTCATAAAGTGGGACGTTTGACGTCCATACGGCGATTTTTAGACAACTTTGAGTTCTGTGCTTTCTGGGATTTATACAAGGGTACTAATTGGGAAAACAAATGAGATGTGAAAGATTTATTGCAGAATGTAGATCACAGTGTTTACCCTTCGCTCTATAAATTCTCAGCAAGCGAAATGGAATTTACTATTGGTTTCATGACGAACTTTTCCAACCGCACGTAACCAACTTCCACAATTCTGTATAAACACGATGCTGGCTAATTGTCAGAGGAGTTTAACCGCGAAACTCATCCCGTGTCCAGAGTCCAGGAATTCTAGACTTTCCAAAAAGCAAACAGTACCGTCTCACGTTTGAATAATTGCTTCGAGTATGAAATTGAACAGCTATAAAAAATGGCTAAACAAAGAGGCACGCACATTCTTCAAGTTTCAAGCTTTCCAGTTTCTTTTCTTTTTAGCAAAGTGTCAGGCTGCCATAGTGATTTTTTTTCCAGTGTTCAACGAAAAATGCCAATGATGGCTTCTAATTATTGTCGTTTTTGTCATATCGTTACAGTCAGACCAATTATTTCGCGAATCTTTCCGAATTTGACTCAGAAACGAAATATGTGAACAGCTTGTTCGGTTCTGGATTGATTTTTAATCTGAAATATGCTACAAGCAAAGAACAGGAAAAATAAATCGTCAACACGAAGGGTTCCGCAGGCGGAAATGTCCGGCTTCCCTTCGTAGGTTATTTTTTATTTTCATTTTGTGTGTGTATATTTTTTTTTCTGCAACATTATTCACAACTTCAGCCCCACGTACACTCTTCGCATCCCTTCTTGGCCCCGGCACCGACCGCATCTGAATAACAAAGGTAGCCTTGTATACAGGCCGAATGAATATGCTATGCGATAGTAAACTCTGTGTGGATGTGGTTGTGCGGTGTGTTATATTACGCGGTGTACCTACAAGCCGCTTTTTTAGTTTAACAAAAATATTTTGCGACGCTTCCTTCATGCACACAAGTAAACCAACGTGACCTGTACACAGGGTGCCGTTTCCTCTGTCGACATAAAGCACAGAAAGAAAAAAGAAAAAATATATATATTGTATGAAAAATGAAAAGTTGAAGAGCCACGGACAGGGTAGCCGGCCTGGCTGTCTGAAGAACAACAAATTCCTCAACAAACAGGCCAGGAAAGTCATTTCAGTTATTTGCTCGAAAAATAAATAATAAAAAAAAAATGGTGAAAATTTACCTTCTTCAAATCAAAGAGGAAAAAATACACTCTTCTGCAGATTAATATATAATAATTATCATAAACTATGATAACTTTCCTGAAATTCTTCGAAAAAAAAAATCCTTCAAATTATAATAAGTCGTAGCTTACGTTGAAT
This sequence comes from Euura saliciscinereae, assembly GCA_018420115.1. Classification (NCBI taxonomy): domain Eukaryota; kingdom Metazoa; phylum Arthropoda; class Insecta; order Hymenoptera; family Tenthredinidae; genus Euura; species Euura saliciscinereae. Next base: position 20,309 of record JAFFZH010015711.1, on the reverse strand, counting down.
ATAAATTTTGTCGTCTCGAAGTCTTTAAAAATGAAGAAAAATCTGTTAAATTTGCTCGATTAACTATTCCGTAGACTTGGACTCCAAAAAATGTTAAATTGTAGGAAATAGTTTACTGAACGAAATAAAACAAGGTAGAAGAAAATCGAAGAAATCTGATGAATCGTTCTTCATTTTGAAGGACTGTGTGAGTTAAAAAATTTGTATCTTAGCTGATATCGTTTGATGATTTTATGATTGTTTCAGAAAAATTTGAGGCAAGTCATCGCAAAACGTTTCACGAATGAGCGAATTCAATTATTATTCAATATTCGATCATCATGAACATCCCAAATAACGAAAATGTAATTTTATCAAATAGATTTTCAAGGTGCAATTAGCTGATCACGTTTCTACTTAAGACGGATGTTGAACATGCACTCTAATTTAGAAACATGTTGGTTAGATTGAATTGCGGAAAGGTACGAGGTTCTGCAGTTTCATTGTAACTATTGCCGTGTTCTACGTTCCCATATGTTTTTTTATTTTTTGTTCTCAGCTTTTCACTTTACGTTTTTAGTTTCACGGCGTAGTGTCAGAGCGCGATATTTTCACCGCGTACAACAGCTTGCAGTTTTTCGAGCTTGAGCATCGTTTCTCTGTGTAGAATTCCGCATTGTCGTTGGTAGCATGAACTGGATGAAAAAAAAGAATAGAAAAAGTCTGCCAAAATTCCACCTCACTCGATGCAAAAACCTACCCCACATCTCATATATACTATCGACGATTTCAATGCTGATCAGTTTTTCACTGAACCCGTTTATTAAACCACAGAGCAATCGAGCTTTGAATCAACGATGATAGGAGAAAAAAAAATTATCCCCTTTTCAAAGAATTTTTATTGATCGTTTTTTTTTTTTTTATTCTCATCGTTTCGCCATTCATCGAGGATTTTGTATGATAAAATCTTTCTCGGAGTATAAAAAGCTCCGAATTCAAGAGGAGAGCTTTTTACCCAGATTTGAGATATAGAAGTCCAGCAGCAATGTAACTGGGGGAAAGGGAAAGAAATCAGTCCAAAAAAACGTGGCGATTGTCTGTTTGTACGAAGTTCACCAAAATCCGAGAACCACGTAATGGACGGAAGTCGTTGCTAATCTTCCAGATAACAAAATAAAACGATAGAAAAAAGAGCTTTTTTCGCAGCGATTTCAATAAGGGTAGAAAATCGTATGGTCAAACCTGACTCCGGACTGGCCCAAATTGATAATAATTTTTCGTTAAATAATATATAATAATTATTCCACGATATAATTTTTTTTAAAAACGATTTTTACTCCGTGTGAGTAAAAAACTGTATCACCCAAGAAAATTGAACTCCGACTACGTGAAATTAATGGGAGGCGACATGAGCCACAGAATCGTCAAACATCATTATTTTTTCCCAGATTTTTGGATAACAAATTTTTAGAGACTGGATCTTGATTATTTTTTTCTCATTCTCTTGGCGAAGATTCTCCAGTCCGGAGACCAACGCGTCCGAGGAAACCAACCCCTGCCCACCTCAGCAGAAGGGTAACGTCGGCGCCTGCGCCGATTCAAAGAGGGACTAACATTATGAGGGAGGAAGAGGATGTGGAGTAAAGTGAGGGAAGAGAGGACGTCGGGACAGTAGGACGTCGGGCGTCGACCGGTAGTCGAACCTTCTGCTCCGGCCCGGTAGCCGCAGTGGTTGTGGTATCAGCTAGATATAAATATCGTGCGCAATTTAACATTAAAAAAAAAAACAAAAAAAAAACAAAATCCTTCCAAAAACCTGGACTGTGCGATAAATTTTTTTTTTCCCTTTTATATAATGAAACTAAAAAATGTTCAAAATTTATGGATAAAGACAAACTTTGAAACTTTTTCTCCGTCTCTTAAAAACTCGAAGTATTGAAATATAAAATTTACGAAACTCAAACTTTAAGATAGAAATAAATTTTTTGAGAAAAATACCATAGAAATAACGGGGAACGATTTTAAGAAGGTAGAATAAATTGACACGTGAGAGCTTTCGAGCTCGAAAGAGGACGAGCTTAATTGTTCAATTTTTATCCACAATTTCTAATAACGGAATTTTTTCGATTTACTGAAATAACAATTGATTGCAAAAAAAAGTGTGGATGTATTAAACCGTATAACGTGATATTATCATCGTCGACTGACGTACCGCCTAAATAAATTACGAGGATGATTGTAATAAAGTGAAAAAGGGGGACGCGAGGGTCGAGGTACTTTGGGGAGGATGTACAGGGGCGGCTTTCATTATTGGATGATAAATTTATGAAAAAGTTTCGGAGAATTGGCGAAACGCGATTTTAAAAAAACTGCGGGCCGCGTTTTCTTTCTCACCTTTGTGTCAGCCTGCAATTTCTGACGTCAGTGCGGCGTGCGAATGAGGACCACATGCGGCGCGGAATCTGAAATCGAAGATCCATCAGGCGAGGATTTTTTCGCGAAATTTCTACCCTGAAAATAAAAATAAAAAAGTGCAGTCTCTGATACTGCGGGGGCACTAGAAATTTTATACCGTGTACGGTTGATAAAATACACCATGCAGGTGGAAAACAATATTGGCAATTACACGATGCGATATTGAATTATTCGAGCTGAAATATTGTCGGCGAATTTCGTAACGGTGCGGATTTTATCAACCGAAATATTATCACCGATTTCGATGTCGAGCCAATGATTGTATAGAGTGGAATGATTGAAAAATCGAAAGCTCAAAATTGACTCATTACATGACGTGGTGCGGTTTATCTCTCGATGATCGATCTGAGAACCGAAATTGAAGGATTATCATCTCGCATGCTGAATTAGGTAAGGCGATCATATTTTCACCTCAATAATTCTCGCTACTACATACATTATTCATCGGCTTTGTATCAAGGATTTTCTCGCACTGTGCAGGATCAGACTTTACGGAAATATTAATCAAACGTTATAAAATCTAGGTGGATATTAATGTCAATTTATTGTCTCTAGTTATTGCGAAAATTTTGATACATCGCGGTAAGGTATTAAAACGGAGTTAAGGTGCAGGTAGCAGAAGTGATTTAGTCCTTCTCGCAATAGCGGCATTTAATATCCTTTCATTGATATTGTCAATTAGCCGTTATTGCCATTTTTTCATTTTACAGAAAACAAATTGAAACAATTGTGGCGTTTCGTTTGAGGATGTATTGGCCATACAATCTCAACCAAAAGTGAGTCTCGTCGTCAATATTGAGTACTTTGAGATGAGATAAAAATCGGAAAAAAATCAACCACAATCAAGATGACAAGAGTATTCATTTTCAATAATAATAATGCCCAAAAGTTATCAACAAATTGTTAAAAAAAAATCATTGTTTAACAAATTTCCTGGTGACGTTATTTTTTTTTCATGTCAAATGAATTCGTTAATCTTCCTGAATACACATAAATTTTTTCAGAATTTTGTTACTTTTTAAAAATTTCCCTTTTCGGAAATTTCTAAAGGCTGTATTTACAAAACTATTAGTTCCACGCTACGGAAACTTCGGAATTGTAATCTACATCGTTTCCACAATAACATATCCACAATTCAGATTTTTTTTCTCCATTTATCAAAATCGAGAACGGAAATTTAAAAAAAGTGACAAAATTCTGAAAAAAATCATTTGTATTCAGAAGATTAAGGAATTCATTTGACATGAAAAAAAAATAACGTCACCAGGAAATTTGTTAAACAATGATTTGTTTAAACAATTTGCTGATAACTTTTGGACATTATTATTATTGAAAATGAATACTCTTATCATCTTGATTGTGGTTGATTTTTTCCGATTTTTATCTCATCTCGAAGTACTCAATATTGACGACGAGACTCACTTTGGGTTGAGATTGTATGGCCTATACATCCTTAAAGTTAGGAATCACTGACGTCATGAATCTGTCATTTTTGTTTAATTGAAAAAGGCGAAATTATTCTTTCATAAACTATTGAAACGTCGATTGGCAAGACATTCGTGATTGTATATTCACGGATTGACATATCGTATTTCAGTACGTTATCTATAGTTGCAAAACGGAGATACTGTAGCAATCAAACTGCAGTGATAGCTACGATCGTGATTTATCGTTAAGCTGTACATAGGATACGTTGAATAATTGTTGAAATGATTAAAATAACGGAAACCGATAAATTTTCAGTTTCAGGGTATCGATAATTGCTTCGAAATTGAAACAAAAAAAAAAAGTAATCTCGAACGGCGAGAAAGCGTATTTTCATATCGAGACTGTATAAATTGACTCCTTCCGATTCCCGGTTCGTCGATCAGATTTATACAATTTTTCAAGAATCGCACAATTTCCGGGTAGCTGTAAAAATTCACAATTCTCGCAAAATCAGTTTATACTTATTTCCCGATAAAACGTATTCCAATACCTGTGTACAGTATTCACACAAGATTGAATGGTAATACGATTTTTATCAAATTCACTTCGCTCATTCAATTTCTGATGGGCGTGAAAAATAAAATAAATTATCTTCATAAAAGTCGTATAAAAGTAGTGCAAAAAAAAAAAATTAGTCTATAAATTACGACTCTACCAATGTCTGAAATATTGATTGAAGCTTGTAAGTTTCTTTTTTCAAATTTACAAAAAAAAAACGAAGAAAGAATCGTATTACACTCTCCAATATATATTTCCTCTCAAGATATCGGAAATATTCATCACACGAAGTAAGGTTTCCCTCTTTGATCATGAATTGGCCCTACTTCACTGTATCTCATAATTTGCATGAAAAACCCTTGAATTATTCCACTTCCGAATCTCCATCACGCGCGCGAGGCTTTCGTAAGATGAGGAACGACTTTTCTTATTTTTATTATATATTATTTTTATATTCATTTCAAGAAGCTAAGTAAGTAAAGTGAAAAAAAAAACGCGGCATAAAATAACGGAAGAGGAGAGAGGAACCTCACCTCATCTACCAATAGAGATTGAAGATATCCTCCTCGACGATGATCAAGCTTTCTTCTTCTGCGTACACCTCGTAGTGTAATACAATAACGTAATAGGTTTTCGAGGGGTGATAACGCATTTCGTACGACACGCTATTCTTGTTAGCCGTAACAGAACCTGGTAAGGTGACAAAGGGAGGACCGTTGTCGATACGACCCCGGTAATACGATAGCTTTACGTTATATATTAGATACAGATACGGCCTGCAGGCAAACTCTGATGCGATAAGTAACGCGTAAGGTGCGAAAACTGCTGGGAGCGAAGAGAAAAAAAGAAAAAGAAAAGAAGAACACGAACTTTTATACAAAATAATGAAGATGAATGGGATGTTTTGGGGATAAATCACTGCACCCTGCAGTAGATTCTTGTCTTCTTGAAGAATATCAGAAGAGTTCCTGATTGAAGGTAGTACAGTCTGAATTTGGACTTGAAATTCGAAATAAATTTCGGGGAGGTGTCATAGATGAAGTGAATTATTTCCATAGCCAATCGAATGTCCTATAAAGTGAATCGTCATAGGTGGTAAAAATCTCTTCAAAGGTTTTCCCACATCTTCGAAAACAGCCGATCACCTTGTGCAGGATTGTGACATGATTTTCCAAACTATATCGCACAAATATTTCTGGATTATACTGAAAATACTCCGAAAATTTTGAGTTTATCAATTCTTTGAAACACGTAGTGTTCATTTTTGCGATGATTGATATAAAATCCAATTTCGTTTCCTTCAGATCAAAAATGGAATTGCAATCCCCAAAGCTGTGTATCGAATCGATGTTTCTACGTCTCTGGAGTTTCGTCTTGAAAGTGTCATGAGTATTGTTGAATATCCTGTTCGAAAACGTCGAGAAATTTTCGAAGGATTTCCAGATCTGATAATGGGATATGATTTTGAGGTTACATCTCGATTTCCGGTCACGTGATTTTTCAAATCTCTCAGGTGAAATTTGTCAACGTTTGAATCACTGTCTGGGATTTCGATGTCAGTTTGTACCCAGTGCTTGCAGCTACATTCAGAGGCTACGGTACGACAAGGGGCAATAATGCTACTATTCTCTGCAGGATGAACCGCACACAGACATTCCGTATGAATTCCCCGGTGTATGTGCAGCTATAGACCATACCTACAGATAGAAATAAGGATCGTGGCTTCCGCGAAGGTGTTCAGATGTACGATCTCGAAAGTTCCGCAGTTTGATTTGTCGCTGTGTCAACCATTCCTGATAATATACCGTTTCATACGTGTGATAAGTATTTGAAACTTATGAGAAAGAAAAAAAATATATTAACGGCGAGTTTCTATAAGCGCATTGCGATATTAAAGCGACGTTATAGATTTTCTGCTCTCTGGGTAACGCGAGACATTAAATTCCCACCGCAGTGCGCAAAGATTGCAACAGTATAAATGTAAATTGAGAAAGTCAAGGTGTAAGATATACATATATATTGGTTTAAACAACTCGCGAGACCGCAGTATACCAGCTCTTAAACCACGGTAAATAATCAAGTGGGCGAAATAATTAATGAAACTGGCAAAACACAAGGCAAAGACATTCTTACACTGCCACAAAAGTCTCCGAGACTTTCTGAATACCCTTCAGCAGTTTAAAGCCCCATTCTCAAGGGGAGACTTTGGTGAAATTTTTGGTAAAAACAGGGTTTTTAATATCTACAATAACAAGAAGAGGTACATGAAAGAATCCTTCCAGCAGTTTTTGAACAATGGTAGCACTATAGGCGGTGAAATAGATATTTATGTGGCACGAGCCGTTGGTTTTACCTGGCGAGCCGAAGGCGAGCCTTGTAAAGCAACGGCGAGTACTAAAAACATAACCTTGCCGAACAGTTACTTTCTGCGCACGCCCCATACAATATTTTTTACGGAAAAGGCATTAATATTCACTTTGACGCCAGTTGAGTTCCGCACGAAGTGCGTATAGGAGCTGCTGTAAAAGGTAGCAGAGAGGTGGTAACCTGCGGTATAAAGACTTTATTCCGCAACTTTGACATGCGCACTTCGAACTGCGCATCAAAGTTGCGGAGTAAAGACTTTATACCGCAACTTTGAACTTAGCGGTGTAAAGTGCCACTTGCCGGAACGAAAACAGGCGTCAAAAAGTGACTTTTTAATGCCTGTGCCGTAAAAAAAATCTTTAGCCTCCTGCGATTAAAGTCCAGACGCAAGAAAGTTTTGTCATCGCAGGAGGCTGACATTTTTTTCTCACTAGCCTACACTGACATTATTCAAAAACTGCTCGAAGTTTTTTTTTATACGATCTCTAGTGGCGATTTTCGAAGTTCTAGCTTGAATCATACAGTTTTCATAAAAAGAGGAGTTATTGTAATCAACCCGAAAATGAGTAGCTGAATTTTCAAGAAATAGTTTTAAATTCAAACAATTAGTAGGATGGTCGGATTAGAGCACTCGCCTTCGGCTCGTGCTGCAAACTTAAGATAGTCTACGATTAAGACGGGTTCTTCTGATCTCACCGGCTGTGGCTGCATGGTATGGTTTGGACCATTTGAGAACACGCGGTACTCAACTGCTGCAATCATTGTCTTACTAGTACTGTCAAGTATCACGTTTAATATTTTACAATTTACCCTGGCTAAATATACACGGGTCACAGGGTGCTTTCAGTGTTTAGCTGTTTGAAAGAGGCAATCGCAAGTGCCTCTTAACTATTCGAGAAAACAGTTACCCCGTTAAAAGGGTGAAGTTAAGGGTTCACCGGTTCGAACTTGGCGTATAAAAGGGCAAGTGGTTGGTCCCCGCTTTGAACTAAAACAGCGTCATAGCTTGTTGGATTAATTCCCATTGAGTGCGGAGATACACTTTTCAATTAGCGTGTGTAATTATGGTCTTATGTGCCCCGAATAGGATTCCGCGTGTCGCTGATGTCGATTGCCTGTATGGAATTGCTGTATGGAATTGTGGAGAATTCAATAATTGCTCGAGTATCGAATAATTGAAAAGCGAGAAATGAAATAGGGATGAAGTGAAACGCCGATTCAGCGCGGCATAAGCGGTTTTTCATCCAACCAGAATGCAATTTCAGAAAATATCCCACATTCTTTTCATTATTCAAAACTGCAGTCACTTCCCACCTACCAAAGGCGCACTTTGATCTTTAATACTCGAGAGAGACACACGCGCTAATTATTCAAGGGAACATTAAACTGCAGTCGAGTTTGCTGAGTGCTCGTTTTAGTTTTCATCGCTGTGTCGTAAAAAAAAAAGAAAAAAAACGCAAGTAGGGAGGATGACGTATGCTGCTTCATCAGGGTGATAAAACTACAAATTATATCAGGAAATTTATCTGAAATCATTAATTTATTCCGTGAACCGATATTTTGCATCATCACTCTTCGCCACTCGACTGATCTTAATTCGGTATCGATCCCTGAGATGTGAAGAAATGAGCCAAAAATTCAACTCTCTTCGTCCTCTGGTACCATGCCCGTACAGCATCGACGGGATTTCACCGAATTCCAAAGTAATGTACCATGGCGGACGCGGAAATTGACAAATGTCGATTACGCAGTCACGACGCTACGATCTTTCCTATCTTGATTTCTGCTCATAATTCAAACTCTGTCTCTCTCTCTCTCTCTGTATCTGGACTAACGTTCAACGATAAATTTTCAGGGCTTCGGGGATTCGCTGTTTCGATAAAACACGATTAACCAACAAACAAAAAAAAAGTCACTAAAATATCGACGGTACTGAATCATTTTTTTTTCTCCTTCTATGGAACATGATTCACTAACCAAAGTAGTTACATCAAACATTTCGGGTTTCTTTTTACTCCAGTATTCCCTGGTGGATGAATATTTCTGATTCAGAATTTTCCAATCGAGTGAAAAGAAGAATTGGAATCTTTTCAGAGATAATCAGAGGACTTCTGAAACGTGTGACAGTCTCTTATCATCTCTGAGTATATATTCCTTGATGAAATTTTAATTTGGTCATCAAATTTTTACCCAATATCATGCAGACCAAATTTCTGGTTCCAAGATCTTATTTTATGCTATACCTACTGTGATAAAAATTGAAGAACAAATAAGATTTGCATCACGAAGAACAGTATCGTAGGAACTATGGTAATTCAAGGACCCTTTTCTGGTATGATGATGGGGAAAATATATACCGTTTGTGGAGCAGGTGGTTAGAGTATCATGTGGGTAACCGTATTTCTTCGCCTGAGTAAAGTTTGCGTGTGCACAACGTGGGATGCACACATGCATCCGCACTGGATGCAGACAAAAGTCGTTTTCCATCCTTCCAGGAGCAGCTATATGCATTCACCCACCGCAAGTTCCATGATTCAATGATACGTGGAGTATAAAATTATTTGATTAAGGATGTATAGTTCGGGTTGAAAAAGGTAAAAAATAATGGGATTTTCAAAAAACTTTTTATTGCGGGATTTCTTTGCTAAATACATTCACCTATCAATATCTGCAAATATTCAATCCGAATCTGATTTTTAAAGCGTTCTAATCGGGGCCCAACGGTGATAATCGGTAAAAATTATCCATGATACATGTCACAAAAAGTCAAGACTGATAAGAAACTTGGAACTTGTCATCAGATCAAACTAACACCAATTTCAAAGCAATATGAGTATGCTTGGAGTACTCTTTTTCTAGAGTTCTCAATTGATATATGCAGTCTTTTACAAATGTTGGATTATCTCAAAAACTAATTTTCACCCACTTTTCAGATTTCAAAATGTAATTGGCGATGGAATATTCATTTAATCAAACTTCTAGTTTCACAGATATCTTCTTTGATATAATATGAACAATTCCACGTGAGCTTTTTAGGTCTGGTCATTGAATGCAGGTGAGTTACTTTCATATTTGATTTGAAAAAGTAACAAAAAACCACAAAAAAAAGGCCTCCTTGGGGGAAATGATTGTTTCGAACTTTATTTTTGAGAAATTTTTCACCGTTCTTATAATCGGATGCATTTTGGGTGCATTGCATCGAATTTTCAGCTTATGCGGATCATATGTTCTGATTTTTTTAAAGTTGGCATTAATGCAATCGCAATGCTTCGCGATGCGATTACTCCTCATCTTCCAATCATTTTCATGGTCAGGCACCCCGACGTCACTGCGGTATTGATCTCTCGTCGTCCTACCCGTTGTACCTGATGAATGGCGTTGTAAGGGGCAGCTTTTTAATAGCCAATTTTTCCTGCACAGGGTGTCTCATTGAAATCGGATAACCTGAGGATTTTTATTGGAGCATATTTTTTTCCGTCTACATCTCGAGGATCCTCGTTTCGCGACCCCTTGAAAGCCGTGTAATTGTGCGTGTAATTAACCAGACAACAACCTGCTAAATTCGCTCTTTATTCTCTCGGTCAATGTTTATACCACCTGAAAATTAAACCCAGCGTAAATAATGCGGTTTCATAACGCGAACTCGGTCAATTACTAATTAGAATTAAGAGGCAGAAAGACAGAGGTAAAACAAGGGTAGTAGATGGAATACTATTTACTCGACTTGAATGAAAGGAGAAATTTAAGTGCGAGATAAGGGGTAAGAAATTTCAATTAAGGAAAGGAATTCAATATTCTCTCAACAGCGCAAATCGAACATAAAATAAAGTTTGATCGCTCGATAGTTTACTTCGGCATACTATTGAATATAAATACCAATAGCTAATGAAATAACCAATCAACTTTGGCTATAAACTTTATGATGAATTTTTAGTCTACTATAGAAATCAATTTTCTGATTTCGCATTAATTATCATAATGACGACTGACGATGCAAGTTTTGAGGAGGAAGATAAAATTTCAGTCCGTTTGAAATATTAAACCCAATTTGAAAACAATATACCCACATCCTGATTATTTCCTCGATCCCCCCTGTTGCTCGTGGTTCTGAACTTTTTTATTTTCACCACCTCCCACACTTTTTCTCTTAGTTTCATCCCTTGGTTCTATTCTCGTCTTCTTTACAAGAAGGTGAACTTTCTTTCTTTTCTTACTTTTATTTTTTTGCCCCCACGTCGTATTCGTTTCCCGTCCGAATGTTTGATCCCCTTTGTATGCACCCCCCCTTTCTTATCAGGCTGTTTCTTCAAAATTCTCTTTTTTCTCTTCTCTTCTTATCCCTATATCTACAATCTTTCGTCAGATAAAGACAGCCCGTCTCAACCTACCCCCAAACACCGTTGCGAAGCTGAAGCCAAGAGCTTTTTATGACTTTGGCAAACCGATATATACCCTCGAAAAACTTGGCGTTCGATCGATACTGTATGTATATCACCATACAAGCGATATCTATAGACAAGCATCCGGGATATATGTAGATAGCTGAAAAGTTGCAACCGATATGAAAAGTCGACTCGCGAGTCACGGTAATCCAAGAGCTTTTGAAGATCCCCAACGTTGCGCAAGTTCGCCCGAGTTCAGTTTCTTTTATCTGTCATAAGGTAATCGACACAGTTTCTGATTCTTGAAGAGCATCGGGTGAGGTGATAATCTTTTCTGATTCAGGAAAAATGACATGAACGAAATTGGAAATTAAGGAACTCACCGTTTTTTCAGTCTTCTCTGGAATTGATATAGAAAATAATCCCCCCGATTAAAAGACAGACGAATGAATCAAAATTGAATCAAACAAAAAAAAAAGGCGAGAGAAATGAACAAAAGACTAAAAGGACCAATTATTTGATCTCTTCTATAGCTGAAAGTCACTATCCGTCATCAACTAGAAGCACAGAAGATGGAGAAGGATGAAAATACGCAATTCGAATCCCCATTGGAGCATTCGAAGACCATAGCTATGGGTACAGTTCTCAGAAACGTAAAAGCTTATGGAGTTACTCGCCCCAGAAAAAGTGTTGAAATGGGATGGCAGAAAAAAAGTAGAAAATATACCGTAAACCGATGGTTACCAGGCGACTGCCACAACTGGGGGTTGCTAAAAGGTCTCAAAGAAAATGGAGGAGTTGATTCGAGCCACTGAAGGATCGGAGCGCAAAACGTGACTGCACGGAGCTTACTTGTAACTTTTTCTTACATCAGTCGTCTAATAGCTTCTCCAAAGTATAAATTGTCACACAAGTTAAAAACGCCTCTCGATGATAATTGGACACGTGCGTATAAGGTAGTCTCATTACACAGCTTGCAAGCACGGTTAAACTGTCTTCTTTCTCTCCAGGTTTCTTGCACCGCTTCAACCCGAACAGCTTGCGACCAAGAGATAACTTTACTCATTTCGAAACAAACTGGGTAATTTCCGGAACAGATGTACAAGTAGCATAGGACATACATTTCCGTCAGACTTCGTACCTAGACATTTGCATGCAGAACAAGTAATTTTAATCTTGTCAAAATGCTTTCCCTCTCTTTTTTTTTTTCTTCTCATCATTGGTGCTGTTCGCGTTTCAAAGGATCCATCAGAATCGAATACCTCCTTTTTAGATTCGACCAGTAATCGCTAAAAGCAAGATCCCTCACCACTTTTCGCGGATGATAAGAGCAAGAGGAAAAGAAAACAGATGAATATGATTCTGAATGAAACTGTAACATCAAGAAATTTGTTCGAAAAGGAAAAAGAAGAAGGGATGAATCAACTGTAGCAGAATTTGAGAAAAAAATCTGCTCTCAATATGATTAAAATGTAAAAAACGGAAACTGGAGGTGGAAACAATTATGAGGTGTTTTTTTTTTCTTTGACAGAATTTCGAGTAAAAATCCTCCGGGCGTTGCTTCCGGCCTGTGAAACGTAGCACGTGAGTCTGGGCTACTAATTAATTGGCAAACTGAGAGTACCTCGGCGCACCTAACTCTAATTACAGTATATGAAAAATAACAAACATTCTTCACCCCTGTTCTACCTACTTCCCACATGTTCCATCGCTCGGAGAGAAATTGGCTCTCTCGGCTAAAAAAAAAAAGAAAAGAAACAACTGAATCAGAGTATTTCCCCAGGCTGAATTAAATCCTAATTTATGAACAATTTCCGCTGTTCTTTCTTTTCGGAATGGACAAAAATTCTCACATTATTACAGCGAGTTTGTCTACCTGAGGCTAGGTTTATTCTAGAGTTACTATGAAGCTAGAAACCATCAGTATAAGGATCCTGGAGCAACGAGGTTGTGATAGCGAAGCGATTTAACGACAGCTTTCACGGAGCTTTAAAACGCCTTTTGAAACTCGTCAATTAGAACTTTACTGCTTGTTCAAAGTTCGGCCAAAATTCGTAGGTCATCCAAAGTTCGTCCTGTCTGCAGCCTCGGAGCGAGTACAACGCTTTAAAAAATTCTACACCTCGGTGATTACAACGCTAAATTGTGTTTGTTGTACACAAGTTATCTCCACAGTAAAATTTTTGAGAAATTTTTGAGGTCCTCCAACAAATTATCATTTACTTGGCCCAAGTGAAATTTACTTGATGATAGATGATATTTTTCCCGTCCATTTTGGACTCCTATTATTCCCAGGAATCGATTGTGATAATATATTTGGGATTGGTACGTTTCTTGTGCTCCACTCTTCTATCTCTTGCAGAAGTGTGTTGGAGCCACTTTTTGTCTGGCCCGAATGACCGGATTAGGTAATGCATTTCCGATAAACGAGGGGTGTGGATGGGTTGTACGATTTTTATCATGCAAACGAGGTGAATTAGTCGCAGCTCCAACACCCCCACGATCTTCTCTGTTATACCCGAGTTTCTCTTTATTCAAACTTGGAACGAGTCCATATAATGTCACGCAATTAGCAAAACAATCGGATGACTAATTCCACTTCGTTAAAACAAAGCTCGGAGGATTAGGGTTCTGATTATTATTATTGTTATCATTGTTATTACTGTTATTATCGTCATTCCGAATTGGAGGAGACTCGAATTATGGAATGTTTCAATTACTTGATAAAGACATTTCCTTACTACGATTTCATTGGCAGATAGAAACTTATATATAATGACGCTGATCTAAAAGTGTTCAGCACAGAATTCATCGAAAATGTCTTCAGATGGCAGAAATTAAAAAAAGCTCTGAACTGGAAAAGTAACAAACTGGGGTAAAAATGTGCTAAGCTGAATACTGAATCATGTATGTGGAGAGCAAAAAACTATTTTTCGAATGGCATGAAGGAAATCTCGTGGGTCCCCTTGGAACTAATCTCGAGCTTTTTTGGCGGTCGTGTTCAACGCACACAAATACGTGGATTTGAACTTGAGCCCCTAACACATTCGTGGTCCTGGGGGTAACTTGGTTAACTAACGCTTTGGAATGGGGACGGGCCGGGGGTTAACTTATACGGTAATTAGAGGTAGTTTGGCCATCCATCCTTGTTACCTTCATTTGAATCAACCCTTGGTCAGAGTATGGGATACACAGAAGGAGCCCGCCTAGCTGAACCCAGCTACCCAAAATCCCACACAACCTTCGTACTATAATTCGCCTAGCCTTTCACTCTGGGTTCCCATACCAGTTTCTCCACTCACTCCTCCTGTCAAACCCATACGTCTTGCGTCTTTTATCACCCCCGAATGGGACCGGGAACTTGAGTGACGACGATACGAGATGGGACAGCATACGAATTTCGAATTGAGGGAGTTCAGGCCTTCAAATGGGTTCAAATTCTCAGTGAGACGACATTATTTTATTGATAGAAGTTAGCTTTTGAGAAAAAAGGAAGTTACTGTGATCAATCCAAAACTGAAAAGTTGAGTTTTCATTTGAATAACAAAATTCTGAAAATTACAACATAAATGACGATGTCTTGAGAACGAATCAACGGATTTGAAGGAAATTTGGTACCACGTGGTTCTTTCGGTCGCCGATTACGAATCTGGAGTCAGTTCTGCAAGATTTTGATTTGACATATTCAATATGCTAAAAAAAAAAAAAAAAATAGTAACATTTGGATTTCGATGAAAAATAGAAATCATACTATTATTATTATTATCATTATTCGCATGAATAAAATAATTTCTTCTTGAGAATTTCAATCCATTCAACGGATCGAGGGGTTGATTTGAAATGAAATTTTTTCTGCGTTCGTTATTCGATTTCGTCGGAACCAAAATGAGGGTGGTGACATTGAAAATTTGAATTCGTGCCCTGAGCCGAGGGCTTTCAGTTCCCAAATATTAAATCGTAAGGCATTGTGACGCTAGATAAAAAGGAAACTTGGGGGGTTTTACTGTTATTACATTTCTCCATTTTGGGGTACTTTATGTGCAAAGTCTTCAGTGTCAGCAAGAAAGAGAGAGAAAAGAAGAACAAAAATTCAATAAATGAAAAGGAAGAAAAGGTTGACATCAGCTGGATGAAAATGCGAAAACGTCCCAAGATTCCGTGTTCCTGATTTTTTTCGCATGCGATTCTCGACGCTCTCATATATGAATAAATAACATAAAAACCCATCGAAATTTATGAGTCAAATTTCTGCAGAAAAATGAGCGACAACAAAGAATCCTGATTCTCATGGCTTTTCTAAAATCGAAGAAAACCAACGGAAGCTTGAAATAATGAATGCAGTCTCAGTTACTTCTGAGAATACTGAAAGATATCATGAGAACTCTCGAGGATTCGATGCCTCCTGGGACGGAGATTTTTTCCCGTCATTCAAGCTGATTAGAGAAATATTTAGAGCTATGATCCTCAGCGTCTCAGTCTTCACTTTTTATTTTTCATCCCTCTGAATTTCCTCGGGAAGGGAAGCTGCTGTGATTTCCCGTTGAATTTCAACGTACTAAAACGTCAAACGTAGAATTTTCAGAACTCAAGTCTCGTGGCTCTCCTCCTCCTTTTTTGTTCAAATCTATTCTTTCCGCAGTTTTTCCTCCTCCGCTTTTCTATTTCAAGGAAGCTCGGGATGGCACATAAAGGACCGTTTCTGAATTTCTGAATATAAACAGCAATATTTTGCAATTCATGCTTCGAGGCTCTTTTCATACGACAGAGAAAATCCACCCGCTGCAGACGGACGTCGACCGTTACTCTGAATTATTCATTTTATTTTGTTACTTCTCAGCTTATGCTTCGTCTTCGGGTTTAGGGTTGGCCTCATTTCACCCGATATCGGCTTAATTGGCCATTACTAACGTCGCATAACTGCGCAGGACCCACCGCCACGTTCCTGTGTAACGGAAACTGTGGCTTCCGCTCCGATTAGAATCAACATTCGCAATTCACCCGAGCTCTTTGTCTACTTGGTTATATATCAAACCCGCGTCAAATCTGACTCTGGGGAATCAGTTTCGCGAAACCTGCAATGTTTGACGACTAATTATAAGTTCTGCACCCCCTGCACCTCCACATAATTGGCTCCTCTCGATAATGGACGCGCTGGTTAAATACAGGGATGATATTTTGGATAGTTGGGGAAATTTAAGGCCGATTATCGATCTTATTCAACAAAATATCGATGATCTTATTTCACTTCTTGTTTCCTGGGAAAGTGACTGAAGGTTTCATTTTTTTCGTTCAAAGAAGTTTGGATTATTGAATTTGATTCTTTATTCCATTCTAAATAGATTTAGGTGGGTGGCGATTTTTTCACCTCATTCGAATACCTTATTTTTCAGTAAAATATCGCGACGCTGTTGTACTTTGAACAAGTTTGAACTCGAAAGTTTGAAAAGTTTGGAGAAGTTGAGTTTGAAGTGTGTCGCTTTTCTTCTTGGCACCCGCACCCATCACCGCATCCTTTAGATTTGTTCTCTTTTCCTCGGGTTATCCGCAACTCCGTGGTCGCGGTACTTTTGTATATCTTAATATCACGGTTATGTATATACAACTATCTCTCTATTTTCCCCCCGAGATTCAACATTTTCTTTATTTTCCAAACTTCTGTTTATTAAGATTAAAAGAAATTATCTTTCGGTATTATATAGAGTTTCATTTTACGAGTGAGCTTTGTCATGTCAGCGTGAAAACTTTTTCTCCCACCTCTCATCTTTTTCTTCTTCTCGTTTCCTTTTTACTTCCCACCGTTTTTTATTATCATCATCTCCAGCGCCCACCTCCCACTTTCTTTCTTTATACATTTTACTCTTTTATACATCTTGCAGATGCTCTCTGCATTTCGTACTTGTTCCCGGTTCTCAGTTTCCCCTTTAGTCACGTACATGAATATCATGGCATTACTGGGATCGTTTTTCTTACCCCTCCAACCTCTGTGTGCGTGAGATATTCCCGCACTGAAGCAACAACGCTAGCTTTTTACGCCACTTCCATGAAATTGGAATGAGAAAATTTGTTTTTCTGAAACAACATTCTACCACGCCCTCAGACATGGCGTCACAGCTGATTGAGTTCAACCTTAATAACACTAGAATTTCCAGCTCTCTCTCTATCTCGAACAAGTGAATCCACAGGGCCTACGCGTATCAGCGAATAATAACCTCCCTTCCAGCCAGAGCAAACGCACCGACCCTTCTCCATCCACCTTCATGCATATATATTATCGTTGCGAATCACTGGGTACAGAGCATTAATCCTTAATGAGGAACAAGCAGGCGTTGATTTACGAGACGCCACCCTTCCCTTAACTGGGGGTAGAAACGTTGATCAGACACGGAATTATGCATCTGGCCAAAGGTTCTCTCGTCATATTATCAAGACACTCGACCATCTTATGATTAATGCAGTGACTTTTGTCACCACTGAACATTAACGGGCATCAAACTACTTGTTTGTGGGTTCTAAGAACCGGGAGGAAACGACAGGATTGGAAGCTTCAAGCTCAATTCTCGGTGGTATTTAAGGATGTCCAAAAGTGAGTCTCGTCGTCAATATTGAGTACTTCGAGATGAGATAAAAATCGGAAAAAAATCAACCACAATCAAGATGATAAGAGTATTCGTTTTCAATAATAATAATGCCCAAAAGTTATCAACAAATTGTTTAAACAAATAATTGTTTAACAAATTTCCTGGTGACGTTATTTTTTTTTCATGTCAAATGAATTCGTTCATCTTTCTGAATACACATGAATTTTTTCAGAATTTTGTCACTTTTTTTTAATTTCCGTTTTCGATTTTGAAAAATGGAGAAAAAAAATCTGAATTTTGGATATGTTATTGTGCAAACGATGTAGATTACAATTCCGAAGTTTCCGGAGCGTGGAACTAATAGTTTTGTAAATACAGCCTTTAGAAATTTCCAAAAACGGAAATTTCAAAAAAGTGACAAAAGTCTGAAAAAATTCATGTGTATTCGGAAAGATTAACGAATTCATTTGACATGAAAAAAAAAACGTCACCAGGAAATTTGTTAAACAATGATTTTCTTAAACAATTTGTTGATAACTTTCGGACATTATTATTATTGAAAATTAATACTCTTATCATCTTGATTGTGGTTGATTTTTTTCCGATTTTCATCTCATCTCGAAGTACTCAATATTGACGACGAGACCATATTTCTGCTATTTTCTGAACGTTTTTTTTTATCTTACATAACCTTCGCACATCCTTTCGTTTGACGCAATCAAAATGGTCCTTGTGATAACCGCGTTAATTTTCGAGGACTTTAATTCACTGTGTGCACGTTGTCATGGTTGATAACTTCATTATTGACTCGACTTCCGTGTATGAGCTAATTTATTCTCAGTTTCAAAACAATGTGGTTATTATTTATGCTTTGCATACTCGCACCCAACCCACCCAACAAGTTTCAAGCTCACAGTAATTTTCGATTAAGTACAGCTTTAGTTCCGACATTAATCGTAAATAGAGAGACACAACCACCTGTATACACGTTTACTCCTCGGTTAACCGAGGTTATACACTGATAAATAATCCCTTATTATATCACGTCAGACTCTGTTCCTCTTATCGGAATAGTCGCAACGATATGGCGCGATAACAGACGGTCATTTTTTAGCCCTGGAAGCGCTTTACTCGTTATTATTATGTTCAACTCGTTATAGAAGAAGGTCGTTATGTAATTTTCGATTTTTTTTATTTGCATAGAGTGAGATTGTTGATGAGGTTGTTAGCCGGCGAGGTAATGAACGACTCCTTACCTCTACCTACTTGAGAAATCTGAAGCCTACACGCGCCTATTTCATACCTCGGCTATAAAAGGTGGACTACGTCGAAAACGCAGAGGAAACAACCCCCGCAATGTTATACAGATGAAGAAAATTGAAAAAACTTTATACTCCATAACAGTGCGGAATGGAAAATTTCGCGCATGCGCATGTCGTGAATGATCCACTTTCCACCCTAGGGCTTTTCTCGCGCTTAGATCAACCCTTCGCCTAGGGGCGTCATGGGACGCGAAAGAACTCGTTGAATCGACGTGTACAAAATCAATTTCAAGTTTTATATACTAATTTGAATCGAAGTGGATGTATATGATTAGCGTGAAGTTTGTAGCACTCGCCTATTCGGTGATGTAACAGAAAGAAAAAAAAGTAGATTTCGGTCGGTTGACGATGAGATTGAGACAGCCGGACGCCCCAACTGTAATTTGTATTCGTCAAAGACACGTCTATGTTTGCGTCTATACGAATACGTTCACACGTCGCGTGCGAAAAGATAGGGGGATAAGCAAATGAGAAAAATAAGAAGAAAAGCAAAGAAAGTATGGTGGACAGAAAATAAGGGACAGCGAAGCTGGAATGGGATCCGTCAATCGGACCGAGTCGACTTTCATCCAGGTCGAGAGTCCTCCCAAGGGATCCGAGTCCTTTCCTCGGATTGCCGCCGGAATATCAAACGACCAAATATATATCCAAGAAATATCAAAATATCAGTGGAACGAGAACCGACTGGATCATCGTGAGGAAGCTTTCACAACTCTGGAGAAATTTTACTACAATTATTTTACCCTCTAACAATCACCAGGATTTCTTTCTTACCGGATTACGAAACCGTGTTCAATGGTTTTGGCTGTATCAGGACGCAGAGCTTTCCCAACTTGGCCCGACTCGAGTCTTGACCCCGAAGGGGATCGAAAATCTCACAAGAAAATTCGCTTTTCCTCTAGTTACTCCAATTTCATCGGATTCCACGTTCTTCATCCTTCCTTGGGGTGCAACCGGATCGTTTTTCAAACAAGATTTCTACAAATTTAGTAACACGATTCGCGAACTGTATCATATCAGAAAGTTCAAAGGATTTCTGGATGACGTGGAATCGCGGTTTGGCAACTTTTCGACAAAACGGAAATATTAATTCACCAAAGCTTTGACGAGCGGCACGCATCCACCCTTAACAAATTTATCCGCTATCGAACGTCAAAGACGTCTCACGAATTCGGATCAAACTGTCAAAAGCTCCTCATCAAAGCAAAAAAAAAAAAGGG
>JAFFZH010015710.1:60898-77724 GCA_018420115.1 Euura saliciscinereae | reverse complement strand
TAGATAATAGTGTACGGAACACCGAGATGAGCGTCTCTAAAAAAATCACTTAAGTCGACTTAAGTTGTTGTTACAGAGAACGGCTCATTTGATCCCTGAGTTCAATTGTACCACCAGTTTAGTACTGCTAAACTATGATTCTGAATATTTTGACTTTTTATATTGTTTCCAACGTCAACTAAAATATGATGATTTCTTAAATTATACTTTCAATGTGTTCTGATAATTGCCATTGAATCGTAATTTCACTCAGGAAGAAGTTCTCGAAGATTGGCAGGTATGGCTCCACAACATCCATAAATCCCATGCCAGTCCAGCTGAACCGAAGCAGCGGAAAAGACTATTGGTGAGTGTCATCGACAGTATTTGCACCTGATACGAAGATGCTGAATGTATTTATTCACTAATTTTGGTGAATCTATTCGCAGCCCACTTCTTAGCAGCTATCGCGGAGCGGAATATTCGGAACCGCTTGTGCTAATCTGAAGAACTTTTTGTGGAAGAACGTAAATCATCTGCTGGACGAGAGACTACCACTTTCTTACAGCACGTCTTCCAATTGATTACTGAATATCTATATACCAGTGAGAATAATGTAAAGCTGCATAAGATTGTGGGCAATAAAAATCAATTTCGAAAATATTCATTCGCTGTATCGTATAAATTTTCCATTTTCCGACACAGATTCCGAATACAAAAGAATAAAGACATTCAGGGGCCCTTATAAAAACGATTACTTTTTCCTTCCGAGGCACGTGACATGTGAAAAGGTTTTTTTATTTGCAACACTTGCATGAAAAGTTTGATTCCGTTCGGACCGCTAAACCGATTTGGATGAAATTTGCAAGGCATACTGTTCTTATTCCGAGGCTGTGCCAATAAAGTTTTCAAACGTCGCTCGCTAACCATGTTTAAATAGAAAATACCGTGAGGAATATTACGATACAGATAATTAGTGATTAAACACTGAACATCCGAAAATAGTGATTCAAAAACCGAAAGACTATGTAGATATGACAATATTGACAATAGTCAATTGTACATGCGTGCTATAGCCGAGAATCTTCAAAACAAATATCTAGATATGGTATAGAGGACATTTCAATGACGGGATTTGTTTACCCCGATTGTCGAGTCTGATTCATATTGTATTGACGCAAGTACTTGAATCGTTAATTCGTCATCACTTCTGAATATTCAATAAAGTTTTATCATCGCCTGTACCTTATTGATGCAGTTGTGCATCGTGGACTACGAATGCCTAAATTCACATATTATTTTGTTCAGAGGTGGATGCCTAATTGGCGTTCACATCATCTGAATTTAACAAAAATTTCTTGACGTTCATCGTTCTTTGTCACATTTTGTGCTTTTCTTCTCACCTGCATTCCCTCAAAATCCGAAGAGAGATTTCGAGAATTCAGAAAATCAACCGAATGACGCACATTATCTTGAAAAAGGGAAAAACTCATTTTCCGAAAAATGAAACTTCTTTTTCGAATTAATATTTCACACAATATGTGGGAAGATATGACTCAGAGGTTCTGTGAGTTTCATTGTTGCTGGAGCATCGCTTCATAATGAAAAAATATATTTTTTTCCAAACATGAACGGAAAGGCCGATTTTGCTACCTATTTTCGGGGAGCTCCCGGTAAGTCTTTCTTCCTCGGTCTTTCTTCCCTGGAACTCTTTACTCCCTGCTTTTAGTTCCCGTCCCGGCCGCGCTACACTTCAGCCACATAACCTCAAATGATCACCGTTTTGCCCGCAAAATCGACCTTTCCGTTCATGGTGGAAAAAAACACAGTCTGCACCACGGTCGCAGGACTTTTCACTCCCTCGGTGTAGTTTGCTACCCTCGTCTTCGGCTCGCGACTCGTACAGCCCGGGAGCGAAAATGTCCTCTGCTCCCTTGGTGCACAATATACTATTACAAGTGACTGTACGGAATCCGTCGATTTCTGTATTGGTTTCAACATTTTTGGCACTTTCGAGCATCTTTTGAAGAGACCGTTCGGTTCAGAAGATTATCGGTTCGATTTGCTCCATCCTCAAATTTCCCACTCTTCGTAATTTCCAAGTTCCTAAGTTAGTCCGATCCCTTCTGACGTCACGATCACTTTGCAATAGATTTCACAATTTCATATAATACATTCCGATTAAATGTATAGGCATCATGGGGCTCCATGACTCCCGCCTGATATCCTCACAGAACATCGTCAATGAAACGAAAGCTCCGTAGCAAATATGGTGGAAAACTTACTTCACTTTTTCCAACCACGTCTCAAAGTTTTCCAAGTCGATTAAATAATTCTCATCAACCGTTAATTCGAATGACGTGATGTGTGAATTAATATATTAACATAATCTCGTGTGCTGAAAGATATTTAGGAAAACTTGTGCAAACTTTGTTACATCGCGTGTCTAATGGCATCAGGTCGTAAGCGCCAAAACGCGATTTTGGTGGTGGTGGCAAAAGGTCGTATAATTTTTTTTTTTACGCCATTCGCTCTGAAAAAAAGGTATAGTATTGAAATTGAATCAATTGAAATTACGAGATCGAAAAATGTAAGTGCAAAAGGTCGTAAGTTTGGCGGATACGTCGTTTTTTCATTACAATTTTTGAGGAAAAATAAAAAACAACGTAAAGGCAAAACGTCGTAAGCGCCATTTTTTCAGGATTTTTAATGATTCTTCCAAATATATAGTTGTAAAAACTCGTAAAACGCAAATATAAATTGAAAGAACGACCATTTAAAAAAAAATCGATAAAAAATATTGGTAGTTAAAAGCAGAGGTCGTGAGCGCCATTTTGACTTTTTTCAATTTTTCATGATTTTTTACCAAATATTTCTAAAAACTGGTAAAACGCAAAGAAAAGTCGAAATCGACGTCGTTTCGAAAAATTCGATAAA
This sequence comes from Euura saliciscinereae, assembly GCA_018420115.1. NCBI lineage: Eukaryota > Metazoa > Arthropoda > Insecta > Hymenoptera > Tenthredinidae > Euura > Euura saliciscinereae. The sequence goes on along the minus strand of JAFFZH010015710.1, from coordinate 74,808 downwards.
AGAAATCGTAGTTAAACGCAGAAGGTCGTATCCGCCCAACTTACAACCTTTTGCACTTACATTTTTCGATCTCGCAATTTCAATTGATCTATACGCTTCGAACGTTTTCAGAGCGATTGGCGTGAAAAAAAAATTATACGACTTTATGCCATCATAAACCGCAAATCGTCGTATAATGGCGCTTACGTCCTTATGTCATCAGACACGCGATATACGTTACCACTTTTATGTTCATCGCCTACGTTCAGTTATCGACGTGGTAGGGGGTCTCCTGCTGTGTATAAATACGACGGAACGGACGAATTCTAAGCAGAAACCTATTTCTAACAAAGTAAGTGGCTACCTTCAACATGAACAAGATCTTCTGTCTTCTTGTCGCCTCATTGGTGTGCGTGAGTGTTGCCAGCGGTAAGTTACAGACCAATAGCACATGCTCGAACGTTCTATTTTCCAATACAATGAAACCTCACCTATACTTATTTCAATCGGGTACGCTAGAAAATACATACATATAAGTGAGAATAACGTAAAAAAAAAGTAATTGAGAGTCAAGTGGTTCGAAAGCTTCCACGTCAGCGTTGCAATTATTCACACACATCATCAACAAGTGAAAAAAAAACCCGTTCTCTAGATAAAGGTAGAAATATTTTTGCATCAAGGAGTTAAATATTCTCGATACAACAAGGACACAATATTCAATCTGAGAACATTTGAATTATTGATTTCAATTCCAACTGGACGTATATCAAAAGCAATCAATTTTTGAAGTGTTGTGTCACGAAGTATCGCGTGTCTAATGACATAAGGACGTAAGCGCCATTATACGACGTTTTGCTGTTTGTAATGGCATAAAGTCGTACAATTTTTTTTCACGGCAATCGCTCTGAAAACATTCGAAGCGTAACGTGAATGGCCCAGTTATTGAACGCGTCCCAATTATTGAACGATCCGACATTATCTGATACACATTTGGTTATAGATTGTTCAATTTTCTTCGCATCGCTTATGTAAAATCGACAAATGAAAGCTCAGTTTTCGAACTTCCCAACAAGGAGAATTTGTTTATAAATTCGAATTGAAAAATCAGCACTTCTATCTGATCTATTCGATCATTGACTGGGACATTGACTTTAGGTCGTCCTAAGCAGGTGTCCGAGTTGTTGAACGTCGTTTCATAACCCAAAAGGTGTTCAGTTTATTCCGGTTTTCTCAGGAATGCTGCACCAATATATCGAATTCTATAATCATTTGTTTGGCAAGTAGACGTAACTGGAGCTGAGTGAATGTGAAATAAAAGAATAATAATTATTTTTCGGTTAGATTCGTAAGTGTTCAAAAATTGGGTCCTGACCGAGTCAGTATCTGGGCCAGCGACTTTGCGCGTGTTCAGCAACTCGGACATGAAACATATATTTTTTCAAATTTTTATTTACAATCAATTTATAAAAAAAAATCTGGAAAAAAATATCTAAATCCTCCGAAGTGTCCATATGATTGAACATGAACAAACATTTTGGAATACCGCACCCGCATATGATGAAAAAAAATGAAATAACCAAGGTTCTCTCTTAGAGGTTCAATAACTGGGCCATTCACCTTATAGATCAATTGAAATTACGAGATCGAAAAATGTAAGTGCAAAGGGTCGTAAGCTGGGCGGATACGACCTTCTGCTTTTAACTGCGATTTCTTTTATCGAATTTTTCGAAACGACGTCGATTTCGACTTTTCTTTGCGTTTTACCAGTTTTTAGAACTATTTGGAAAAATCATGAAAAATTGAAAGAAGTCAGAATGGTGCTCACGACCTTCTGCTTTTACCTAACAATATTTTTACCAGTTTTTTTTCAATGCTCGTTTTTTCAAATTATCTTTACGTTTTACGAGTTTTTGCAGCTATTTAAAAAAATCATTAAAATCATGAAAAAAAAATGGCGCTTACGACGTTTTGCCTTTACGTTGTTTTTTATTTTTCCTCAGAAATTGTAATGAAAGAACGACGTATTCGCCCAACTCACGACCTTTTGCACTTACTTTTGAAGTGTTGTGTCACGAGATATTTAACAATATACTTAACATTTTGTAGCACGTATGTTCCGCAGGTGGTAAGATTCATTGAATCGTTAAAAATAAAAACGATGCGTACGTCATCACGATATAGATTAAATGTGTTTTTTGAACGTTATGCTCTTTGTTTGGAACCATTTTATTCTCTACATTTTATGTAGATTCGTCAAGTATTGTCATGATATCCTGATTTTTGTTTCAGGAGTTGACCCAGCCGAGCGTGACAGAATCAACGGTAAGTTAGAGATACAGAGATTTTCGATTAGGACAGATATTCACTTGTTGTTCGAATTTAGCTCAAGCGAGTCGAGCACCGCTGAATAACGACTTAATCACAGTCCTCTTTACTTAAATTTCAGAGGACTTGAGAAATGTCATAAGCCGACTGGCATTACTTGCGAATGATGTTAGACAGATGTCCGCCAGTAAGTTCAAAACAATGTCACCCAATGAAGATATTCAAGTCATAACTACTAAGACATGCGTCAAATATTGACAAAGTACAATAGTGTCATGATGCACCCATTTTATTTTCAGATATCGGTTCCCAGATGACCATGGGAGACGCTCGTAAGTGATAAGTGGATACACTTACTTGACCAATTTATACGTCTACCAGAACGCTGGAATTATCTTTGTCTCCGTATTCTGGAAAATCATTCCGTTTGATATTCAGGACCTCTCTATTTCTATTTCAGTTAAGTTGACGAATGCCGGAAACTATTTCGAACTCGCTGTAAATAATATCCTAAGGAGGAACAGGGGTGAGTTGAAGACGACTTTTACCCTTTAAAAATGTTTTTGTGATCTACTGTTCGCTTCACATATCAGGGTGAAGTCGAGAAATTGTTTTAATTGACCGAGATTTTCTATTTTGATTCTTCATACTTCATTATTTTTTTCACTTCCCGGTAAACACAAGATGGTGTAGAACACGTTTATTCCACGTAAAATTGGTGGAAATATGGTGTTGGTGGAAAAATTACACCTTTATCCATCCACAAGTTTTGCATCCACGTTTTATACACGTGAATCTAACGTTGAGGAATCACGTGTATACCGTTATTTTTTCTAAACGATAATTTGACGTTGGTTCCACGTGTAAACACGTTGATAATTCGAGTAAACGTAAACGTCGCATCAACGTGACGTATTATATGACGTATGACGTGTTCGGGCTCGGGTTGTAGTCTTGTGTTATGGGCTGGTCTAAAGATCATGTGTAGTTACGTGTCTGGAAGACGTGTAAATTACATCAATCAGTTTATTTCTTCCTTCTATAATTTCACTAACATACACGACGTGATCAAACAAACAATTAGAGAGATAATAAATCTATATTTCTGAACATCTCATCATTGTCCCTGGTAAATCCATATATCGAAACGTTGCAGTGTTATTCAAGCTGCGGTATAGCGTAGTGGTTAGGGCAGGGTTTTTGCCCCTGTGAGTCGTGAAGACGTTCTTTTTCGTCATTAAGGTCGTTACTCATGGATTGGAAAGTGGAATATTCATCGCCTTTGGTGACAGATAACGAGAGTTCACAATATGATCTCACACTTAGGTAAAACGTCGGTTGGTGATTTTCGCCGATTTTATAGATTTTTTTATATGTTCAAGTGCCGTTTTCATTGTGAACCGGTTATCTGCGACATATGGTCCTTCGGAGACTTTTGTTGCTCTTAATGAGTGGTGTTTCTAGAAACCATGAAAAAAATTTGACCCATTCGACCCGCAAAAACAAGGTCAAGATCGATTTTGCGGGGGCATGTTTTTGCAGATCTCCACCGATCTCGAACTGAAGAATCATCTGGCGTAGTGACGACACATCATTTTTCAACACCCTGTACACAACGCGTGCGTTCAACGTATATTAAACGTTTAAAACACGTTCCAGGTGTTGGTCTATAACAGCCACATAAAAGAATAAGTATTACGTTCAATTAGCGTTTCTCAAACACAATGATATTGATGGTGTAAAATTGGATAAGACACGTCTTTTAAACGATCAAAAACCAGTGGAACGGCCGGATATTACATCGTTTTTGTGTTTTTGATCCACCATTTTCAAACGAGTATTCAACTATTTTGTGTTTATTGGGTTATTGCCATTGTATCATACGTCAATCGTTGAATTTCCACTCTGTCATGATACGCCTATTTTATTTTCAGGAACCAAAGTAGCAATTCTTGCCGGATTAGCGGGTAAGTGACACTCATTCGAAGAATACATTAAGCCTCGCTTGATTTTCGTCTAGCTGTTGTTAGAACTGAGTGAGAGTCGAAGACGACTTGATCAAGACCTCTGTATTCCAATTTCAGATTCTGTCAACCCAGTGAGAACCAAACTGATAACCGATTTGCAAACACTTGGAAGGAGAGGCGGACGTGAGTTGAAGACGATTGTGCCCATCTAGAATATCGCGTCTCAATTAGCACTTGAAAATTGTCTACATTATTGAGGTATCTTTTAATTTCCAGATCCCGACGATCAGATCAGACTTGCTGTGTTCGGATTTGAGCAAGTATTCGAATCAATCATATCCCTAGCCGATTTGATTTTGGATGCTGCTTTGTTTGCCCGTAGTAAGTTCGAAACAATCGTACCATTAGAAGTATAATTGTCATACTGACGATGAGAGCTATCGTTTGCTACAAACCAAATTCCAATGCGGCTTTCATACATTCATCTATTTCCTTAGCCTCCAGTTAGGCAAACGTATTTGATACTCAAGATTCGATCCCTGATTTCAATTGTACCACGAGTTTAGTACTGCTAAACTACGATCCTGAATATTTTGACTTTTTATATTATTTCCAACATCAACTAAAATATGATGATTTCTTAAATTATACTTTCAATGTATTCTGGTAATGACGAGGCCGAAAAATGTAAGTGCAAAAGATCATAAGTTTGGCGGATACGTCATTCTTCCATTACAATTTTCAAGGAAAAATAAAAAAACAACGTAAAGGCCAAACGTCGTAAGCGCCATTTTTTTCATGATTTTCAATAATTTTTCCGAATAGTTGTGAAAACTCGTAAAACGCAAAGATAAATTGGAAGAACGACCCTTTAAAAAAATTCGATGAAAAATATTGGCAGTTAAAAGCAGAAGGTCGTATCCACCCAACTAACGACCTTTTTCACTTACATTTTGCGATCTCGTAATTTCAATTGATACGTTTCGAACGTTTTCAGAGCGATTGGCGTGAAAAAAAAATTATACGACTTTATGCCATTATAAACAGCAAAAAGACCAATAGCACATGCTCGAACGTTCTATTTTCCAATACAATGAAACCTCACTTACACTTATTTCAATCGGGTACGCTAGAAAATACATACATATAAGTGAGAATAACGTAAAAAGAGAACAAATTCAGAGTCAAGTGGTTCCATACCTTCTACGTCAGCATTGCAATTATTCACACACATCATCAACAGGTGAAAGAAACCTGTTCTGTAGATAAACGTAGAAATATTTGTGCATCAAGGAGTAAAATATTCTCGATAAAACAAGGATACAATATTCAATCTGAGAATATTTGAATCATTGATTTCAATTCCAACTGGACGTATATCGAAAGCAATCAATTTTTGAAGTGTTGTGTCACGAAATATCGCGTGTCTAGTAACATAAGGACGTAAGCGCCATTATACAACGTTTTGCTGTTTATAATGGCATAAAGTCGTATAATTTTTTTTTTACACCAATCGCTCTGAAAACGTTCGAAGCGTATAGATCAATTGAAATTACGAGATCGAAAAATGTAAGTGCAAAAGCTCACAAGTTGGGCGGATACGACCTTCTGCTTTTAACTGCGATTTCTTTTATCGAATGTTTCGAAACGACGTCCATTTCGATTTTTCTTTGCGTTTTACGAGTTTTTACGGATACTTAAAAAAATCGTGAGAAATAAAAAAAATCAAAATGGCGCTCACGACCTTCTGCTTTTAACTACCAATATTTTTATCGAATTTTTTCAAATGACCGTCGTTCTTTCAATTTATCCTTACGTTTTACGAGTTTTCACAACTATTTGGAAAAATTATTAAAAATCATGGGAAAAATGGCGCTTACGACGTTTTGCCTTTACGTTGTTTTCTTATTTTTCCTTAAAATTGTAATGAAAGAACGACGTATGCGCCAAACTTATGACCTTTTGCACTTACATTTTTGGATCTTGTCATTTCAATTGATCTATACGTTTCGGCCGTTTTCAGAGCGAATGGCGTGAAAAAAAAATTATACGACCTTTTGCCACCAAAATCGCGTTTTTGGCGCTTACGATCGTATGCCATTAGACAAGCGATATTTAACAGCACACTTAACATTTTGTAGCACATATGTTCTGCAAGTGGTAAGATTCATCGAATCATTAAAAATAAAAACTATGTTTACGTCATCACGATATAAATAAAATGTGTTTTTTGAACGTTATGCTCTTTGTTTGGTACCATTTTATTCTCTACATTTTATGCTACACGGAATGTTCAAACCATTTTCAACATGTCAGGTTCCACTCGATTCGTCAAGTATTGTCATGATATCCTGATTTTTGTTTCAGGAGTCAACCCAGACGCGGCTACCAGAATCGAAAGTAAGTTGAAGATACAGAGATTTTCGATAATGACAGATATTCACTTGTTGTTCGAATTTAGCTCAAGCGAGTCGAGCACCGCGGAATGACGACTTAATCACTGTCCTCTTTACTTAAATTTCAGCTGGCCTGAGAATTGTCAAAAGCCGACTGTCAGTACTTGCGCATGATGTTGGACGGCTGTCCGCCAGTAAGTTCAAAACAATGTCACACAATGAAGATATTCAAATCATAGCTACTAAGGCATGCGTCAAATATTTACAAAGTACAATAGTGTCATGATGTACGTATTTTATTTTCAGATCCCGCATCCCAGCTGAACGCCACAGACGTTGGTAAGTGATAAGTGGATACACTTACTTGACCAAATTATACGTCGACCAAAACGCTCGAATTATTTTTGTCTCCGTATTCTGGCAAATCATTCCGTTTGATAATCAGGACCTCTCTATTTCTATTTCAGATACTTTCAGGAGTGCCGGAACCTATTTCGAAAGCGCTTTAGCTTCTATCGGGGCGGGTAGCGGGCGTGAGTTCAAGACGACTTTTATCCTTTAAAAATGTTTTCGTGATCTACTGTTCGCTTCACATATCAGGGTGAAGTCGAGAAATTGTTTTAATTGACCGAGATTTTCTATTTCGATTCTTCATATTTCATTATTTTTTTCACTAGTTGCCATTATATCATGCGTCAATTGGTGAATTTCCACTCTGTCATAATACGCCTATTTTATTTTCAGTAACAAAAAAAGATGTTTATGCCAGATTCCGGAGTAAGTGACACTCATTCGAAAAATACATCAAGCCTAGCTTGATTTTCATCCAGCTGTTGTTAGAGCTGAGTGAGAGTCGAAGACGACTTGATCATAATCTCTGTATTCCAATTTCAGATTTTGTCATCCCAGTAACAAACAAAATCATAACCGCTTCGCAAAGAACTGAAAGGACAGCCGGACGTGAGTAGAAGCCGATTGTGCCCATCTAGAATATCGCGCCTCAATTAGCACTTGAAAATTGTCTAAATTATTGAGGTATCTTTTAATTTCCAGATACCAGCAGGCAGATCCAAGATTCTGTAATCTTATTTACTCAAGTATACGACGGAATCAACCCCCTAGTCAATGCGATTTTGGATGCTGCTATCGCGACTGCCCCTAGTAAGTTGAAAACAATCGTACCATTAGAAATATAATTGTCATACTGAGATCTATCGTTTGCTACAATCCAAATTCCAATAAGGCTTTCATAAATTGATCCATTTCCTTAGCCTCCAGTTAGGCAACCGTATTTGATACTCAACATTCGATCCCTGATTTCAATTGTACCACCTGCACCAGTTTAGTACTGCTAAACTACGATCCTGAATATTTTGACTTTTTATATTATTTCCGACATCAACTAAAATATGATGATTTGGAAGGTTGACGTGATCACTCGACATCGTTGATTAGGAAGGAAAGAACCGATCAAGTCGAGTCAAAAAAACGTAGTTTTTTAACGTTTCGGCCACAAGTTCGTGGCCCTCTTCAGAAAAACTGTGACAGGGAAAGGATCGCTGATCGTCGTTAGCATTTATTAGAAGGAATCGTGGTCAATAACCTATATTGGTGTTTTTCGTTTATTGACCACGATTTCTTCTAATAAATGCTAACGACGATCAGCGATCCTTTCCCTGTCACAGTTTTTCTGAAGAGGGCCGAGAACTTGTGGCCGAAACGTTAAAAAACTGAGACGTTTTTTTGACTCGACTTGATCGATTCTTTCCTTCCTAAAATATGATGGTTTCGTAAATTATACGTTCAATGTGTTCTGGTAATTGCCATTGAATCGTAATTTCACTTAGGAAGATCTCGAAGATTGGCAGGTATGGCTCCAGAACATCCATAAATCCCATGCCAGTCCAGCTGAACCGAAGCAGCGGAACAGACTATTGGTGAGTGTCATCGACAGTATCACCTGATACGAAGATGCTGAATATATTTGTTCACTAATTTTCGCAGGCCACGTCTTAGCAGCTATCGTGGAGCGGAATATTCGGAACCGCTTGCGCTAATCTGAAGAACTTTTTGTGGAAGAACGTAAATCATCTGCTGGAGAAGAGACTACCACTTTCTCACAGCACGTCTTCCAATTGATTACCGAATATCTATATACCAGTGAGAATAATGTAAAGCTGCATAAGATTGTGAGCAATAAAAATCGATTTCGAAAATATTCATTCGCTGTATCGTATAAATTTTCCATTTCCCGACACAGATTCCGAATACAAAAGAATAAAGACATTCAGAGGCCCTTAGAAAAACGATTACTTTTCCTTCCGAGTCACGTGACATGTGAAAAGGTTTTGTTATTTGCAACACCTGCATGAAAAGTTTGATTTTGTTCGGACCGCTAAACCGATTTGGATGAAATTTGCAAGGCAGTTTTTTTTTGAAGCATCGCTTCATAATGAAAAAATATATTTTTTTCCAAACATGAACGGAAAGGTCGATTTTGCTACCCGTATTCGGGGAGCAAACGGTGGTTTCACCGACCGGAAAGTCTTCTCTCCCGGTAAGTCTTTCTTCCTCGGTCTTTCTTTTCTGAAACTCTTTCCTCCCTGCTTTGACATAAAAAGTAAATGTATTCGGGGACTGATTCCTCTGATTATAGTTATTAGTTCCATCGTGTGATGGAAAATTATAACACACAGGTGTTATTTTATACCCAGTGATCTCGACTTAATCACATTAACCTAAATTTTAGTTAGAGCTACCTCATGCCTCTAGCCTCGCATCTCGAGGGCAGCTAGTCTATAATAATAAATAGAAAAAAAAAATAAAAAATGATAGACCGGGATTGGTAGAATAATTCAGTAGCTCTCACGATTCACCTGCAGCCCGATTTTCAGGGTGCCTATTTGGGTATGAAATTGGGTCAAGAGGAACCTGCCTACCTTCCTACCGAATAAGAAGTTGGAATTTATTGAAACAAAGAAACGTATCATTAAAGTGGTAATATTTTATGGTGTGGGACCTGAACCTTTCCAATAATGCATCAAACTCTGATAATTGTCAGTTCGATTGTGAGCCAGTCGGTTTCCTATAACTCGTAATAAATTTATTGTAATCTTCGCACGTACAACTTTGTAAAGTTACTCTGTAGAGTCGTGTCTCGGTTATATTCATAAACCAAGATAACTATCTTTCCCCATTTAGTTTCAATACGATTTACGTAAGAATATTTTCTCGATTATGCCACATGAGGGAAACGTGCAGCTCAGAAGATACATTTCTAAGACCGCAAAATTTTACTGACTTCAACATGATTGAAATTTTTCTGTCATTTTCATCGTTTTCAGGATCATTATGACCATCGGTCCAAGAGGCAGGCATGAAGTAATTACTTGGACCTTTCTTTTTTTACATTTTTGAAGCGCTGTAACTTACAATTATCGATATTAATGACGTCTGCCACATGAACGAATCAATAATGAGAGGAAGAATTGAAGAGAAGGGGAAAATAAATGAAATAAATGAAACGAAACGTGCATCCAGATACTTGGAGCTCAATGTGTGTGTGTGTGTGCATGTACTATATACAGTATTAAGAAAAGGTTGCGTGGCTGTCTCATCGACTTGCTCGTAAATCAAGATATCGCGTTTATTTCGAGTGCCACGTACGTCCACCGGTCTCTTCTCTTCTTGGTTGCCTCTATGTGACTAAAAGAGCAAAGGTACTCACACCCACCTTCACACATTCATTTCACTCTCCATCGTCGAACGATAAGTTAGGCTAATGGGCTGAGAAGGGCTTTGGGCTAAAATACCGATTCTGATATCGAGCTGCGTATTATATCAAGCATACGTTTCAGCCAATGGACGTGTCCGAACTCAAATCAAACCCATGAATTTGTTACTTATTTTCTTTCAGAATCGAAAATTATTCAACTCGCTTGGCTCGAACAATTTTAGCTAATGGACGAAGATAGAGAGACTCGATTATCTTGAATCTGTTCAACGAACTTAATGCATGTCATAAGACACTGATAAAAAAAAAACTAAATACTCCAATAACTTAATAAGATAGAGAATCATGCGAGCTTCGTGACTGGAATTAATACATTGAGGACTTTCTTAAAAAAAAAAAAAGGTAATTTGTCATGTATCTAGAATTGTTCAGAATTGTCTAAAACGTGGAGAAAACATGGTCCTAAAATATGAATTTTGTAAAAAAAAAAATTGAAAAATTTCACGCTATGGAAGAGGATCTGTGTGCTTCTACAGCGATTGCGAAACTGGTTTTATGCGAAGAGAATTGTACAATAATTAGCAGACATTACACACGAAACGGACAAACCCTTGACCAATGCAATGGTGAACTGTTACGTTCTTCAGTCGTAATTCTAGCCACTCGGCAAAACCGCGAGGTCCCGGTATTCAACGACCACAATCCAGGGGTCAAATTAATACAGGTATGTATTTCTCGGGGATATATATACGGCTTGTGGCTTGAATTCATTATTTATCTCTACACACTGGATGCGAAGTACGCTTTTCCGTCTAAAACCACGCTTCGGATTAATTATACTTGGAAAAGAAATTGCCAAAGGGAATTTTCTGTCTGGAAAATTACTCGGAAAATTGAAAAAAAAATGCGTATTGAATGATTGATGACTTTTACTTTTTCGCGTAGCTGATATTCAAAACCTGCAAGTAAATTTCAGTATTTTTATTTCAAAAGAAGTAGAAGAGGAAGTAGATTTATGTGGCATGCGCCGAAAGTAACTGTTTATTCGGAAGGCGAGCCTTGTAAAGCAACGGCGAGTACTAAAAACATAACCTCGCCGAACAGTTACTTTCCGCGCGCGCCCCATACAATATTTTTTACGGAAAAGGCATTAATGGTCACTTTGACGCCAGTTGAGTTCCGCACGGACTGCGTGTAGGAGCTGCTGTAAAAGGTAGTAGAGAGGGGGTAACCTGCGGTATAAAGACTTTATTCCGCAACTTTGACATGCGCACTTCGAACTGCGCATCAAAGTTGCGGAATAAAGACTTTATACCGCAACTTTGAACTTAGCGGTACAAAGTGCCACTTGCCGGAAAGAAAACAGGCGTCAAAAAGTGACTTTTTAATGCCCGTGCCTTCGTAAGAATATTTTTTATATCGTACCATTGTGAGATTGTGAAAAGTAAGAATAACGTTAGACTTTTGATATACGATCAATGCACCTACACCTTCAGGATACTTTCACGTGAACTTTTCAGCACTCGTCCTCGTGCCAATTTACGCTAGGTCTATAGGCTGCGATATTCTACCATTCCTAGATATATTTCACACTGTATAAAAAACGAATTGAATGAAACGAATGGATTAAAAAATTCACCAAAATCGAATCGTTTGGAAAATATTGAATTTTTGTCGAATTTTGAGAAGCGAAGTCGTCATAGGCTGATCGTATAGTTTGACTATAGACTGTGACTAGAATCGTGAGCCTAATTCTGATATTGATTAGGAGAATTCTACGGTTACCCACAGATAGAGTAATAATACGCTCATTCGGCAACTAACCTCTGTCAATTAACTGTGTATCGGGTATAATTCACCTATCTGGGTATATCTAATTGTTACAACTAATTGGATTAGACCCTATCGAAACTCACGTGCTAATTACCGTGGCGAATGCATATATACAGACTATTTCAGTAATACACTCGTACGTACAGCTGTCGATTCTACGATCACACCCTCGAAATTCTTTGGAGTGACCAAATTCACTCCGCTAGAGTGAAAATCATTCTGGAATTTTAAACCTTGGTAACCTTTTTTAAATTGAGAAAGAAAATTTATTTATTGCATTCTTAGTAATTTTTTAAATAATGATAATCCTTGAAGTACTCGTCATTGACTAAAAGTAGAAAGGCACTAGTGCGCCAAAAATTGATAAGAAGATATTGCAAATTTTTTTAAAATTGAAAAAAAAATTATTTGTAGCATTCTGAGTCATTTTTCGCAATCCTTGTTAACGAATAATGATAATCCTTGAAGTCCTCGTCGGTGACTAAAAGTAGAAAGACACTAGTGCACCAAAAATTGATAAGAAAATATTGCCACTTTTGTAAAGATTGAAAAAAATAATTATTTATAGACTTCTGAGTCACTTTTCTCAATCCTTGTTAACAAATAATGATAATCCTTGAAGTCCTCGTCATTGACTAAAAGTATAAAGACACGAGTGCGCCAAAAAATTGATGAGAAAATATTGGCCCCTCATTTTGTCTGTTATCCATGCGGATGTAATTAGCCAGAAATCAGAGTTCACAAGTCACATCAAGGACTGAATTCTGATGAGAAATGGAACGAGCTGGCAATGTGGGGAGGGTGCGGTGCGTTTACACCGAGCGGAAATTATTGCAAGATGCAATTTGCGATCTTAGTCTGTATAGTGGGTACATAAACACGTACAGTTGGATAAGTGAAGGCCGGGAATATCCATGAGAAAATTTAAATCGAAGAATTATTTTAAAAAATAAGTTGAAAAATAATCAGATGAAATTATTAACCGATTATTATTTATCTCCTAATGTTATAATTCCAGTCTGAGAACCTCGAGGTTCTATAATCCGCGCTGTCTAATCGCATGGGTGCAGCAAATAGCCCAGCCGGTATTCTCTGTTATTAGAACGTACGGCGTCATTGTTTCTGAGAAGAATTATAATTTCACTCCTTTATTCATTTCATCTGGCTATAATAATCACCTGCATCGCTCTCTCTTATCAATTCATACAATATAGATGATATTAGAGAAGATAATAACTGAAAAAGAATTAGAGTAAAGGGTCACGCTTGAATTAGCTTTTTAGAAGAAAAAAAAATACCCGTGAGCAATTTTCCTCGACCTGTGAGACCAATAGGCGTTCGGTGATGATAAATAAAAGTTGAGACGGTTTAATGGCTCTGTATAAGATAAACCCGGGTAACCAGTCAGAGAGGGGAGAGAATCCCCTCGTGGGCGGTAAAGGTGTAACCGATGTACGCTAGCTATAGATACCAGTTACATGATGTAACGCCATAGCCTTTCGGATATATACTCGACTCATTCTAGTCCCCTTTACAGATGTGATCTCTATTTAATTCAACGAAACTGTAGGAATTCTAGATTTTGTGGAAAATCTGGGAGAACCTCGGCTATTCGACGGCTCAAATATTGGAGATTAGCTGTATTATTCACTAAAATCAAATTTCTGTCAGATTCCG
>JAFFZH010015710.1:33753-46491 GCA_018420115.1 Euura saliciscinereae | reverse complement strand
AAATTCGTTGATCCTGAGAAATTGAAAGTTGAAGAAATCAAGGAATTGGTCCAGAGTCATGGGACCTTAGGACGAGGCAGGGTGATCGGGTTATAATAAAAAATATAAGATACATGTATGTATGTACAACGAAGGTCGGTACAGTTTAATTGATAGGTACAGGAGGGTAGGCCGGTTCTAATGCCGTTGGCAAGCCACGATATAATTAATAAGTGATTAGCCTGACCCTCTGCCCGTGAAATGGATCCCAGAGGAGATACCCGAGGCGTAGGTAGAGGCCCTGAAGGTGTCTTCGCGTGTGCAAAATTTTACGCCGTGCATCCAGCAACACCCAAAATCGCAATATCATTATTATCGCTGTTTCAGCGTTGGAATAGATGTGACCAACGTTCAGGCTCCCGAAACCCTGGTCCCAGTCCTAAATTCATTACTGTCTAATTAGCGAAGTTTCGCTACCCAGATTTCATCCATTTTATTCAGTAAAGAAATATTTTGGAATTCCTCGATTTGAGATTGAAATAATTGCCATGAAAACTAGTCGGATCGAGTAGTCGCGAAATTTGGCGTTTGGCGGCCAACGTGGGACCCGGAATAAATCGAAGCTCGGGGGGGTTTCCGTCTCGCAATGGTTATCTAACGTGTAAGAATTCCGCACGCGACTTCGAGACGAGAATGTGGGTCCAAATGGGAATACAAATTGGCCCGAAGGATGAGAGCCCCGCGGGCAGGAGAGGATCAAACGTCGTCCGAGCCAAGAAATTCCCCTGAGATTTTTCTCCGAAAAATCATATTTCCGGGTCTCCTCGCAACTGGTTCTTCTTCTTCTCCTACGGTCCTCTTCGTCCTTTTCGCAAATTTGAATTTCACGAACACCCGGTTAAAATCTTCTAACCCAACTGCACACGGCACCTCGAAATCCCAGTGGTATTCTAGACACGTAACTACAAAGCCATCAGTTTCTCACACTGGTATTCCAACGCCTCTGTGTACTTTGGGCAAATATATACACGCTCGGTCAGATCTAACCTTAACGGAGTCAGATGGAGCAGAGCCGCGACGTTTCTGATTCGCGAGAAGCACCATTGATTCGATAACTCGATCAGATGCTTCGAAGATTGTTCAGTTTTCTTCAACTTCCTGTTATCTGTTTTTAGGGGAAAAAAGGAAGTTATCGTAACCAACCCGAAAGTGAAAAGTTGAGTTTTCACCAGATAGTCACCTTTTGAGGTCATGCTAAGGGGGAAGATACGACTTAAATGTAAAAAAAAGTCAAAACCACCGAAAGTCGTTTTTGCGACTTTTGAATCGTTTTCACATGACTTTTGGCAGTTTTGAATTTTTTGACATTCAACGAATCTGAATGAAATTTCGCACCGCATGGTTTTTTGGCTCGATGATCACGAATCTGAAGTCAGTTTTGCCGGGGGAAAAAACACTAAAAACATTCAAAATCTCATGAAAATTGTTACTCGAAGGTCTTTCGAACCTCTGATCAAGAATCTGAGGTCAGATTTGCAAAATTCAAAACAGCTGAATAGAAAGTAAGTTATATATTCAATAAGTGAGGATGTTGTAGCTTCTTGTTAATCTTCAGGGAGCGTTGCGCTCGCGGAATGATCGTCGGTCGTAGTTCTCAAGGGTTTTGTCGGAAAACGCGTTAAACCAGGCAGTAAGAAATATGTCCCTTAACAACCGTAAAGGGACACGAAGTACAGAGAATTGTGCTTTAGTAAATTTATAAGTGTTGCTCCAGTCGGAGCGATTAGTCTTGAAAAACGTGCTCAACTACGCTACGACCCTCCAAAGAAAACTTGAGCGTCAATCTTTAACCCGTTTCGTCCTCTCCTCGACTCTGCTGCGTTCCTCCCTTTCTCAAAATCGGAAATTTAAAAAAAGTGACAAAATTCTGAAAAAATTCATGTGTATCCGGAAAGATTGACGAATTCATTTGACATGAAAAAAAATAACGTCACCAGAAAATTTGTTAAACAATAATTTTTTTAAACAATTTGTTGATAACTTTTGGGCATTATTATTATTGAAAATTAATACTCTCATCATCTTGATTGTGGTTGATTTTTTTCCGATTTTTATCTCATCTCGAAGTACTCAATATCGACGACGAGACTCACTTTTGGTTGAGATTGCATGGCCTGTACATCCTTAATGTGATCGTGGACACGGTGATGCTTGATTTTTGTCATCTAAGATTCATTCGTGATCTTCAACGTCAGAACCACCTCTCGTATTTTACAAGCCACGAGGCAGGAGCCGATACAATACTGAAATCCAATATGGGACCGCAGCCATTTCCGTTATTCGACTCTCAAAACAAGACTCTCAATCTTTTGCTTCGGCCAATAGGCAACGATCCCAGGGAAAGGAAAGAAAGAATCAAATAAGGACGACGGAGGACCAGAGTCTGCGGTTCGAATCATGCGATTACAGAGAAGAAAAGAAGTCATCGCAATCGTCAGTACATTTTTTGGTCTGGAAGAGCTTTTATCAGCACTTTTTAAGGCTCAAAATTCTGAACCTCTGAAGATCTAGAATCTTCCGGTCCCCGGGAATAAGATTCTAGGGGTTAAAATAAGGGAAGAGGCGGTATAAACTGCGGTTCAATTCATTCGATTATAAAGTTCGAACCTAATTCTGAAAGCGTATACGGTGCTGCAGCCTAGGAGAGCGAGAGCGTAGAACGAGAAATTAGATTACCAGATTGTATATTGGAAGCCTGCAGTAGCTACCCCCGCTTTGCCGGCTAGTCTAGTCAATTTTGCATCATAAATTGCATGAACCGTGATTCCGCATCTACGCGGTGTCGCATATTAGATTCAGCGACAACCAAAAAAAAAAGAAAAAGAAGGAACACCCGCAGTCTGCACAGTCGTATCGATCTTATTGGCTAAATACGTAATTTGGCAACGGTGACGCGAACTGCGAATCAATTTCCGGTAGCGACGGGAGGACCGGGGGGCTTCGCCAATTTCCGAACATCATCTTCGAAGAGCACTTGACCTTCAACAATCATCTCAATTCTTCGCGGACGTTGATCAACCCCTTATTGGACTTTCGCCAGAATAATTTATAAAACTTTCTTTCTCATCCTTGATTGAAGGGGGCGATCTTTGAAAAAATAGCCAACTTCGAGCGGTACGATTGGCGCCCAACGTGGGACACACGATTCATCAGAAGCTCTTTTCTGCTTTAGAGATGTCGATTTTTTTATGCAATGTGTCGAGACGATGTAATATGACGTAAAAAAGACTCCTATGATCCCCGTTGACGAGAGTGAAAATGAGCGATTGGCGGCGGGGTCCGGGGGCGAAGCCCCCGGTGGGGGGGGTTCGGGGGGGCTTCCGTTGCCGAGAGTGAAATTGAGCGGTGGGCGGCGGGGTCCAGGGGCGAAGCCCCCGGGGGGGGGGTTTGGGGGGGGCTTCGCCCCCCCGACAAAGGACATATTCTGACATAAAGTTTTTTAAGAACTACTACCAGCCCAACGTTTTCGAATGTGACAGAAGCCGGTACGAGCCACATGGCCATGGTTCTGGTTCCGGAGAACTTTCCTAATTTGCGATAATGCATGGCTGGCCATTAAGGGAATCCATGGTTCTGGACGGTTACCAGGTACCAGGATTGGTTACCGGGACCCCGACCGACCACACAAGGTGTCTAAGAAATTAAACCCTCCCTCCCGAACCGCGGTCCGGAGGAGAACGGAAGGGTCGACTAGATGCCCAGTAGTGGGCTGGTTGTACGCGGTGGCCGCAAACGATCCATCCGGACCCCCACCCCCTCCCGGCGCGGCACCGGGGAACGAGAACTTTGGCCCACGGAATAATACCCGTCTGTGGAGTAATGGAATTTTTGGTCCAATTATTTGAATCGTTAAGAAACGACGAACGTAGAGCAGCTACTGAGAAATCCTTTTAGCGAAAAATCGATATACCTATCGTTTGGGATTTCGCTAGAGGTACCAGAAATCGCACTTAAAACTAGAAACTGTCCTTTCACAGGTTTTCCGTTAACGATTTAAGCCACGTCGTAAGTAACTGATCCGCCAATTTCGGTAGCTCGGATAGTCGTCGTCGAATAAGACCATGAGTCGACTCTTAACCCAATTTTCTGCGAGGTGCAAAATTACCAAATTCCTCGGCACGGTTAAGGCGCCAGGTTACCAACCCGAATCTCTACTAGGACCGGGAAACTCCTCTAATTTCATGGAAGAAATAGCGCTAATTACTCCGGCACCGGGTTACTTAAACGGACGATTATACTCGGCCTAATTCATAGACTAAAAAGCCAATTATCGCCACCTAGTTCCTCACTCGAGAGCTTCAGGTGTGTCGAAAGCGAGAAACAGACGTCAAACTCACAATTAGACGATGCATTTAGCCACTGAGAGCTTGATTCAGTCGCAAGCTCTGGTCGCTTAAGGATGTACAGGCCATACAATCCTTAAAAGATTGGCGTCCAACGTGGGGGCCGGTGGTTCCCGGCGTGTGTTTTATGACGCTGGAGTTTCTGTGACGCGAGTGTGGAGCACGGGGCAATCAATTTGAGTGATTTTAGAGTAAAACTGGCGCAGTACCTACCAGCGATGGGACGCGACCATCGGTATTGTGAGGGCGGAGAGTTTGAGGTCTGGTAATAGGTCGCAGGCGCGGATTGACCGTCAACAGCCATAAACGGTTCAATTAGCGGCCGGAGCCGTGTTAGGGCGTCTCGACGTCCGGCGTCGCCTGCAACGTACATTCTACGCGTCTGACGTCAAACCGCACCGCTAGAACCGCGGCAATCAAGTCTCACGTCACCTGCCCGAAGCCCCCGTTCAATTTCAATCCACTCGAATCTGATGGAATCGACAAATTTAACAGACGTGAGCCTCCGGGCGTTCGACGCTCATCCAAAACGCATCCATACCTCAGAATTTCATCCCTCAGTTGTTTCCTCGATCAGACCCTTGACTTTTCCTCGGGTAGGTTAAATAAGGTCGGAATTCATGACACAGCACAGAACTCAGAGTTGTCTAAAAGTCGCCGTAATGTCCCACTTTTTGACGTTTTAATTTTTTCTTAACCCTTAAAGGCCAAAATACGTCTTCGAGGGTTACGTCATGATCTAGAGGTAAAAAAGTGGGACATACGACGACTTTTAGACAACTTTGAGTTCTTTGCTGTCCGAGATTGATCTTCAAAGTCTGTGTACTCTGCCGCTTGTACACTGTTGATCTGATTAGGATCAAATTTCAACAGGATCATCGTCTTCACCGTTTGAACCAGTCCTTAACGAGCCGGTTTTATGAATTCTAATTTTCCTCCACGTTACGCTGCCTGAAAGGTCAAGAAGTGTACTTAAATTTATTTTTTTGTTGGCCCAAAATGTTTATAATTTAGTGAAATCTTTTCATTTATCCAAAAAACGATTCGTCAAGGACTGGCTCAGACGTTGAAGATGATTCGGTTAAAATTTCATCTTCATCAGACGTGTGATGACAGTGTCCAAAGACTTTGAAGTCAGTTTTTGATAATTCGACTAAACAATGGCAAAAACCATTTGTGATTTTAAAAAACCGTTCCGACTGGAGGGAAAAAAATGTATAAATTTGAACCGTAACAAGCGGCTGGACCCTTGAATAAACTATTCAACATTTGAACGTACGAAGAAAGAAAAGCACGATGTTGATATGGGTACGTTACGTATGTAGAACGCGGTTAACTCTACCTCGGTTGATTTCTGCACGTTTTATTTGCGCAAGCCTTCGTTGGAAGGTTAGTTAAAAAGGTCAGTTGGAATAACACGCCGACGGGATGAGGGCAAAATCTGTTTAACTCACCGTCGAAGTGATCCTGGAGCGCAACGGTTCAATTAACGTGGGCTGGGTAATTATCTGTTATTCAAATTAGCTCCCTGAAACCCCGGGAAAGAGAGTCTCCCTTCCTCTTTCCACCCCCGCAGTCCGGAATTGAGCCGACGACGTTTTGAGCCCCTCAGAATCACCCCTAGACTCGAGGAACGTGGCTGCAACCCCCTACGATATCAAGATACTCTAGGATTCCGAAACCCTACGAGAAGGATGCACGCACCTTCGCTTAACCCTCTTCGAGGAGACGGTTGACATCCTGAATCGAAACGAGATACACCCTGACTCGAGTCTTAAGGCTTCTAATTATTCTTTCGCCAATTAGGTATCGACGGGCCATTCTGTACCCCATTCGATATGTTTCGAAAAATTCTATGAAAAATATTCTCAGTTGAAAGAAGAAGAAGGTCGTAGCGCCAATTTCGTCATTTTTTCTTATCAGGACTGAAAAATAGTATCCATCTTTCGCTCTTGATTGACCCAGTATCAAATTTGAACGTTCATGAAGAAAAATCTTCGTGTTTTAGCCTCAATACAATAAAAAAATACCATATATCAGCTTGTTTGATCATATCGACGGCAGTATGGAAGAACGTGACATCTCAAATTGTGCCAGAAGAAGGTGACATCTCAGATTGTGCCAGAAGAAGGTGACATCTCAGATTGTGCCAGAAGAAGGTGACATCTCAGATTGTGCCAGAAGAACGTGACATCTCAAATTGTGAAAGAAGAAGGTGACATCTCAAATTGTGCCAGAAGAAGATGACATCTCAGATTGTGCCAGAAGAACGTGACATCTCAAATTGTGCCAGAAGAACGTGACATCTCAGGTTGTGCCAGAAGAACGTGACATCTCAGATTGTGCCAGAAGAAGATGACATCTCAGATTGTACCAGAAGAACGTGAAATCTCAAATTGTGCCAGAAGAACGTGACATCTCAGATTGTGCCAGAAGAAGGTGACATCTCAAATTGTGCCAGAAGAAGGTGAGATCTCAAATTGTGCCAGAAGAAGATGACATCTCAGATTGTGCCAGAAGAACGTGACATCTCAAATTGTGCCAGAAGAACGTGACATCTCAGGTTGTGCCAGAAGAACGTGACATCTCAGATTGTGCCAGAAGAAGGTGACATCTCGGATTGTGCCAGAAGAAGGTAACATCTCAAATTGTGCCAGAAGAACGTGGCATCTCCTGTGTTTAAGGATGGGATATGTCACGTTCTTCTGGCCCAATTTGAGATGTCACCTTCTTCTGGCACAATTTGAGATGTCACGTTCTTCCATACTGCCGTCGATATGATGATGAACCGTCGATTAATCTGCTGATGTATGATGATCAATCTACTTCCTTGTCAAGGACGACGAGGAATATTGAGGGTCCGACAGTTTCTCCGAGATATCGTCTCCTCTTATCCCAGGGTCTTTGGAGCTCAGTATCGAAATTGATACAAGGGCCAAAATTCCACTCGTCAGACCGTATCAGGTGTACCGTAATTCGCCATCTGTTTCGTTGTAGCAAATGTAAGAAAAGAAAGAAAGATGATATAGAGGTATAAAAGCCTCGAGCGATCGTCTAATAACTTAATCGACGATTAGAGTTTCACCTCCAGAGCTCTCTGAAGTTGGGCGAGATAATTAGCCATTGAGAAAGGAGAACCAGTAGCGGAAAAAAGGTGGGATAAAAAAAAGGGAGCTTGTAACGTTGTGGGTGCCGGTATAAATGGTCTCTGAGAGTAAAACTGCGAAAGGTACGATGAGCGAGTGAGGTGAAGGTATGAAAGAAAGCTGCGAAAACTTGTTCAATTAGAAGATCAACTCCGAAGAGAAAAAGAGAAAAATGTGAGGAGAAGAGAGGAGAGCTTTGGCACAAAGAACTAGCGACGTCGCGTATGAAGAAGAAATATATTTCACAAACAACTGGACGTTACTAAAAGCTCGTTTTTTCACTTCTTTTACTGAGTGCTGGTGACGGTATTACAGTTCTGACCGATGTCCCTTGTCCAAGACCATCAGTGAATTTCTCTCTTTTTATCTCGTCTCTTTCCTTCATTTTTCACTCTTAAGAGCAGGAGAAGCAACTGAACGAGTCAATCTTATCAAGCATGTTAGAGGCTAGATTTTCTGATATTTTCACGTGAAATTTAGTGAAGATGGCGAACATCTTATTTTCCATAAGGGGAACCATACACCTTGAAATGTTGACTTTTCAAGGGTTTTCACATGATTTTAGATAGAATTTTTTTCTGTGTATGATGAACGAAATAAAATCTAACGGTGGACCGATCTTAGTTTTTCGGGTCTCAAACTGTTCAGTAAAGAGGCCTTTCCAATATGAACGGAGAACTTTTTCATAACTTTGGGTTTCCTCGAGTTATCGTGAAAAGTAACGTATGAAAACAGAAAAACGCTATTTTATTCTACAAAAATGATGAATATCTGGTACAATTTTGATCGGATCAAAAAGTTCTCTGTTCATTTTGAAAAGGCCTCTTTACTGAATGGTTTGAGACCCGAAAAACTTGAATCGATTCACCGATAGATTTTATTTGGTGCATCTTAGACAAAAAAATGTGTTCCCAAAATGGTGTAAAAAACATTCTAAAATATGAAAAATGACTTTTGGCAGTTTTGACCTCCTTAATTTTTGTGATTTCAATGAACTTTTCTGTTGATAAATTTTTTCCGATGATATATTGATTGTTCTCTGTTTCTGTAGATTGTTTTTCCAAAAATCTTATTTTCCCAGAGACCAACAATCTCGAAAGTGTTTAGAGTAGAGTTTGAATTTCTTTCGCAAAACTTTTACGTCCTCGCGGTTTTTCGTTAAAAAGTGCCGATTCCGCGTCCTCCTTTCGTCTCTCAGACTTTCTGATACCATCTTCGAAGTTTTTAACCGTTTCCTCGCTTTTCACTAACGTCCTCCGATACTTTTCGTCTCCCTCCTCTGTCGTCGTCAGACGTGTAAAAGGTCTCGTTACGTAACTTTCTGGGAATGAAAAGCTCCTAAAAAAAAAGAAATCAATCTTTAAATCAATCAAAATTTTTTCTAATCACATGGAACAAAATAATGTACAAGACGTAACAGAAACCCTGGCGTCGCGACGTCTCAAGCATCCCTCCCCGAACTCCGAGTCGTTTAGCCTTTGGGCTGTTTGGAGAATCTTATAGGAAACTAGAAACGACATCGTAAAAGCCAGCGGGGTTATGAATCACGGTACTAGATAAGGATCCCGCTGATCTGTCTATGAGGCCTTTATCTCGAATCGAGATTCTCGATGCCCGCGATTGATGAATTTTTTGAGGATCTATTAATCCTTTTTTACGGCACAGGCATTAAAAAGTCACTTTTTGACGCCTGTTTTCGTTCCGCGCGCGGAAAGTAACTGTTCGGCGAGGTTATGTTTTTAGTATTACTTTCTGCGCATGCCACATAAATATCTATTTGCGGAATAAAATTCGGATACCCGGAAATTTTTTAGGGTGGCTTTTTTCATCGACCCAACGTCTCAGACGGTCCGAGAACCCGGAGATAAAGAGGCTGTGTGTGGCTGTGGTTAGTCAAGATGGCGGTTTCGAACTTCCGTTTTTAACTGACGTGACCCGAATACGATATGCGGTAGTGACGTATCAGGTAATTGAATCCGGGCAGTAAAGAGTTGTCGATATTCGACAGAAGCTCGGATTTCGCGGTTTATACCTGCTCGACGTAGGTAAATGAATTTCGGTTTAATTAACCAGGAGGAAATAAATAAATGAAAAAAAGAAGCCTCTTTGATCCCTCCTCGTTTCGATCAACCTCGTTTATTAGAAATTTAGAAAATGAAAAAAAAATTCAAATTTAATTGAAACGAAGGTATAAAGAAAAGGGTTTCTTCCAGATCTCCTGTAATTGGTTGTCGAAATTTAAAAAACAATTAATATTCAGTAGAAACTGAAGAAAAATCATTTTTACATCATTGATCGAAGGAAATTCTGAATAAAAAAAAATCCTGTCTTTAAACCGTCTAAATTTTCCTGATTTTCAAAAATTTTCACTCCTTATCTATTTTTATGAAACATTGTAAATTTTTTTTTTTTTTTCCATTTTTTGACTCTTAGGAGAAAAAAAAAAACCTCTCCATTTTGGTTTATCGATGAAATGATGTACTTTTTCAGAATTTTTGGGACAGCTTCTGATTTTTTAAGGGGTTCATCCATCTTCTTTCCTGATTAATCAAGAATTTAAATTTTAAGAAAAAGGCGAATCGACGATATCGTATCGTATCTTTTTTTATTCTTTACTTGTTTGATCAAAAAACTGAAGACGATATATATTGTATATATATATATACAAGAAGTCGCGGTATATAAATCTGCGGTGCGCTTTTAACGTCTGAAAAATATAACAAAGGAGTGACGATAAATCTTTTGGGAGTTTTTGGGGTATCAAAAGAAGAAAATAAAAAAATAAAATAAAAAAATAAAAAAAGAATAAGGACCCCATCCGTGTGGCGCGCAACCCTCTCGGAAGTCAACTTCTTCTTATCCCTTTCCTTGGCATTGACAATCCTTTAGCTGGTACTTAGGGGCACTTTTTCCTGTCGGCTCAGAGGGCTGCGCATAACCCCCCCCAAAACCTCCCCAACGAGGCAGACGCGGCACCAGCACAATTCTCCAATACCCAACACACCGAGTATAAAACGAAGCGAAAAAGAAAGAAAGAAAGAAAAAATTCAACCGAGTGGAACGAATATCGTGCCCCGAAATACAAAAGGGACGATCCCTCAGTTTTTTTGTTGAAAAGAGAATTTTTTTTTTTTTTGTCTAGAGGTTCATTCTTTTTTTTCATTCAAAGAAAGAAGATTTTTTTTTTCTGAATTTTCAGAATATCGAGAAGCCAATTTCGGATTCAACCCTCGATTTATCGAAGCTTGTTTACCCCGGGGTGTAAATCAAAAGCTCTACGAGCTTTTGTAACAAATTTTAACCAACGAGTCAGAGAATTGAATTTTTTTTAACTTTCTCGAGCTTTATTTATTTCTCAGAATTTGAGCTTGCAGAGCCAAATTTTATTGAATGACGAAACTTTTGAAAGAAATGAAAGCTATTTTTTGTATTGAAGCTTTGTAGCAAAAAAAAAAAACGGAGCTTCATATATAAATCCGTCTTTGAGATGAGAGAAAATTTGTTGAAAGAAGCTTTTTTTTCGTGGAAACAAAAAACTAAATGTGACCGACGACGAAGCTTCGTACGAAAAAAATTTTTTTTTCTTCAGTTACGAAACACAGATTTAATAACAAGCTTTCATGGCGTGAACCCAACCACAGACGCTTTTTTTTTCACGCAAAGCTCTCATTTGGAGATGAAGTCTCTTTAGAAACAAAAGCTTCAAAAAAAAAAAAAAAAAATCATATATCTGTTTTCAATTTCAAGAAAAGAAACTATACTTTCAAGCTTTTTAGAAACTCACAAAAATTTTTCATCGACAAAAATTAATTGTTTCGAGAAATTTTTCTATGAGCTTTTTGGGAAAACTGAGAAAATTCTCAGGAAAACTGAGTTCTTCTGAATTCAAATATTCTCTGAAACATTCTGTCGAAAAAATGAACTGTAGAAGCTCCGAAAGTTTTCTTTATCGCGAAAGCTTTTTCGTGGAGACCTAATTTCCTCGAATAAAATATGAAAAAAATGTTTACCCATTTTAAATATGCGTAGAATGAAAACGTCTGAAATAACCTGTTATACAATTTTCATTACGCTAACGATGATACGTGTACTAAGCAATTACAGTTTGAACCCTCAGCATCTCAAGGCTCGTTAGAGGTGAGCTTTTTGTTTAATTTTTCTCTTTTTCATTCCCCCCACCCCACCCCTTCTTTCTTTTTTCTCTTCTTCTTCCCCTTTCAATGGATTAATTAAAAGCTCGGGGGTTTCACCCCCCCATTGAAATGAGACCTTGACGAAGGATCGTGAGCTCTTCGGGTTAGCTAGCAGTAACAGTTGGAAGGGAAAGAGAAAGAGAAAAGAAAAGCTTCGTGGAAACAAAGGAAAAAAAAGAAGTTTAAAGCAGAGCTTTTTTTCTTATTCTAATTTTTTCTTTTTCTTTTTCATTCCTTTTTCTGGCGAAAACCGAGTGTGCAGAGATCGACGTCGAACAGGAAGAGAGAGTCAAGTGCAGGGAAAGAAGTCAAGCGAGGAAAACCCCTGCAACGATATTTATTCCTATACCCCTATCTAACTGTACCTACCCCCGTGAGAGTTTCAATGTAATGCAGTTTCTTTCGAGTGCGTTCAAGCTCTTCGGGGCTGAACTATATTATACGGGACACGAGTCGCAGAAACTGAGAAAACTCTGATGGTGAAATAGAAGAGGGTGGGTGGTGGTGAGGAGAAGGGGGGGGGGGGAATGGAAAATCCTGAAATCCATCACCCTGGGCACGGTTAAACAGGATAAAAGTGAGAGAAAAGTAACTCCCAACAAGGAACAACCGAACTCGAAAGCTTTCGATAAAAGATTGGCTATTATTTCGAGAAAATACCATCAACCTACAGAGACACCAACATCAATTACCACAGCTACGGTACCTCTGCAGTTTCTATAACGAAATACTAGATGGAATAACTGTTCGAGGTTGATGATCGATATTTGATTTTAATTGGTAATATCGACTGTTTGACTGAAAGCTTTGGAAATTTTGCAAGCTCTTAAAAAATCGTCTTGTGAATTCTTGTAGATTTTTTATTGTGATAGACAGAAGAAGCTTGTTTTCGGACTTTCGTGAAAATTTGTGAAATCTTGTGTTACATTAAAGCTCTTTTTCTTTCAAGCTTGCAGAATTTCTTCAATTCCGTTTCTAAAGCTTGAGACGTTATATTAATATTAGTTTAATCTTCTG